>BMAV01018362.1:0-130163 GCA_019973955.1 Trichonephila inaurata madagascariensis | reverse complement strand
GATCATTAATTTTGTATTTATTTTATTTTCATTTATAATTGAGTTCGAATAAACTGATAGGTGGGAGGCAAGTACAGCACATTTGGGATGATATTAAGCGAGATATTTCATTCTCTGATTCTGCTCAAAATCAATTCTTTTTCAACTGTGGCAGATTTCTGATAGGTCATCGAACTTTATTGGTTCGAGCCTCTTTAATTTCTTCATGTATCCACACTCAAAAGCAGGGGCAGTGCTACATTTTTAGAATTATTTCAATAAATTCAATATAAATCAATAATCCGAAAAAAAATCGTTTATTTAACATACACATATTTGTGGAATCATTAGTTAAAAGGAGTTAGGAATGATCACCACCAGTCTATTTTGGGCAACCCAGTGCAGTTCATAAACACAATAAAAGCTACAGTGATTTTTAACAGTAACAACTGCTGATACGTTCGCTGGTCCAGAACTAGAGATCAGATAGCTTCCGTACATGTCTTTAGCACTAATAAAAAGACAAGCTAGCGAATCAACTAAACTGAATCCGTGCAGGTGTTTCAGGAGGTAGCCATGTCCAGGTTTAATTCTAAAGTTGATGACACCGACTGGTCTAGACAGGTCACAAGAAATGGAGCTTTCCATCAAGGAGTCTAGCATTAACAATTCTTTCAGCAATTTAATAATTATGAGGATGATTAGGCTGGGGAAGAGAGAGCAGAAACAGATTTAGCAAATGTGTCAACAAACTCCTTACCAATAATTCCACAATTATTTGTATTCCGCTGCAGGCCGACATTGTGCCCACTATCCATCAAATAATTAATCACAGGCTGATAAATAAGTACCATTCCATTGTTTTGAAAGGAGCCATATCATTACCTTGAAAAAGGCACAGAGGACGCAACACCATTCATTTAGCGAGGACATGGTGCATAATGGCTGGCGACTAACATTACCCCTAAACTAATGCAATCTAATTAATATGACACAGTATTAAATAATAATAGTAATTTTGGTAGCATTTTTTATACGATTCCGTTTTTAACCCTCCGTTATGCTCACGAAACTCTGAGATGCATGATAAAAATAATTTCGATGTCGCGTTCACACGGTGAGCGTGAACGCACCCTTCTTTCTTCAATCTGTCATTCTGCACTCTTGCACTAGGGTTCAGTGCTAAGGATGTGGTTGACCACTTTATAGTTCGGGTGGCAGGTTCTCTTGAATCTCATAGATGCAGCACACCCGACATCATAATTTTTATTGTCTGTGCAATTTTTAGTTAATTTTTATGTTTTTCTGTAACGTGGAGTGTAGGTTTCAGTTTTATGCTAAAATAACTCGAAACAAGTATTTTGAAACTTCTTTAAGATGGTTTTTCTGTTGAAAATTGAGATTCGAAGATAGCTTGAGAATAGCATTCACATACCTCGTTCATTAGCACTCAGGACTGAAGAAATATCTAATGTTTAACGTCCTGTTCAAGACGGGATCCAAAGAAAACACCTTTTAAATTTTGTTATATCTTTTTATGTTATTTGAAGTTTAAAACACGATGTACCCCAACGGGAAACAAGTTTCCGCCAAAAAAAATTTTTTTTAAAAAAAGCTTTTAGCATTAAGTATATTTTTATCGTCGTAATTAATTTTTTTAATTTTGAGTTTTTTTAAAAATTTTTTTTAATTTTATATATATATATCTATATATTTATATTTATATTCATTTTTCAATAATTTAATTGATATGTGAGGCCTCTTTTTACTTTTTTGCACCACATTCTTTTTTTTCCCTCCCTCCCTTTTAAAAACATAAAACCCTTGTTTGGTATCAAAATCCCAAGGTCTATTGAATGCTGGGGAGCTACAGGTAAAATACTTTACCACCATTTTTAGTAATAATCCATTTTTTTATATAAGTAGGTTATTTTATACATATTTACAAAAAAAAAAAATTTTAGTAAAAAACGCTGTATTTTATATCAGTACTAGCTGGTTTTAATTGTTTTTCCCACACGGATAAATTAAAAAATTAAAAACAATACAGATTGAAGGATAAAAAGTTTTAAAGTTAATTTTATTTAATTTTAAATTAAACAAAAAAAAAAAGCTTCTTTGCATATCTTAGCTGAACATAAAAAAATAACATATTTGTTAAATTTTAAGTCTGTAGATCTAATAGCTGAAAAAAGGGATTTTTATTTATTTCTAAATCAACGTAACTCTCTGGCCAGTCAATTTTGAAAACAACTTCCTAAGATGATCTCTGCGCAGCAAAAGTAACACATTGTTACAAATTTTGTGTAATGAAAGCTTAAAACAGTGTAAATAATTTATATCTGGAAGTATAATATCTCAATATTACTTTCAGTTGTATTAATTTTATGTTAAAATATTGCCACCACCTTTCCCTTCTAAATATAGTTTTATGATGAAATTTAAAAAAATAATGATTACACTGATCAAAGGAATAAATTAAAAGCGAGCAAGCACTGACATTAGAGACAAAAACAACATGGAAAAATTTGCTTCTCACAAAAAAGATAGATATATGCTGCCGTGGGCTTTTTTTGCAGATGGCAGATTTTTTCCCCTACTTTCTTGACAATTATCGTTACATTTTGGAAACTTCACACAATATCTTTATTAATTATGGCCTATGTGTTATTCTGATGTATAATATATATTATTGTAGAGTTTTATTAAAATCCATTCAAGTGTTTTTCCGTGAAAGATTAACAAACATCCATACAACCTTTCGCGTTTATAATATTAGTAAGGATTTTAGATATATATAAATGTTATTCTTTAATGACAAATCTCACCAATAAAATGATTAAATCATTTTCAAACGTAAGCATTAGGTGATAAATCTGAGAGATGCCTCACGCCCATAGATAGAACTCTTTAAAGCGCACCTAACGGAGGTTTAAATATCAGTTTGTTACTTCCATTTTTTTTGTTTGTTTTTTTTGTTTGTTAAGAAAGGCCAAAGCAATTTTTTTATGTTTATTTAAAATAGTAATACTCTTCTTAGATCCACGCATAAAGGAAAAACTTATCATATCAAATTATTTGGCTCCATGTTTATGAAGAACATATATCTGTCATAAAAAAGCTTAATAGAACAAGAAACTTTAGGAAATGGTTTATGGGCATAAGCAGTAAATTTTATGAGCTGCATCGAGAAACGATATAAGCGGAAGGTTTAAACATAAAAAGAGAGGTTCGTATTATCTTCTACTTACACGCCTATAAGCTACGGGTTTTCTAATAAGAAGTTTGTTTCGTTGTAAAAATCTGAACGAACCCATCAAGGAAAAAAAATTTTTAAATGTTCCTTTTTCAATAAATTCTACACTGTTACCGATAAAATACTCAAAAATAGTAAATGTTTTAAATGAAAAAAGAGCTATCAGGATTAAAATTTCTAAAATATTTTGTTCTCTCTCTCTCTCTTTTGTTGCTCATTAAACTTTTTAAACAATTTTATGTTTTTCATTGCTTTCGAAACTGATAACACAATCTGATTTTTGTCACATACTCTTTTCTTTCACCATTAAAATTGAGAATTTTTAAAATTACTTTTTATTTTCAGAAAAGAAAAGTACTCATTTTCATGCTTTTTGGGAATGTTTACTTTTCATTCTTATTATGAACATTTTTGAATATTTTATAATATCGTATGGAACCCAAAATGAAAATTTCAATGAATATAACAAAAGATTGTTCGAGATCCTTACAAAATTTTAAAAATTAATTTTAAAAAAAAATATTTATCCTTCTCTTTTACATGTTTATGCTTTTTCACCCTCCCAGGTGGATGCTATTACGTGGGTTTGACTTAGATAGCTATGGATTCAGAATTGGAATGGTTTGTAACATCATGAAAAAATTAAATAAAAACTACTATCATCTTACATTTTTAGGTTTAACCCCTTTATGTTATGTCCGTACATCGTCCGGGCTACCGAAAGCTAGTTCTGATCGGTTTAACCATACTCTGTACGGGCACCGATATTTTCTTCTTTCTATCTTTGATTTGCTCATATTTTTAATTTTTATAGAGAGATTATTGATTCTAGTGTTTTTAAGAGTTGCAGTTTGTGTCATTGATACTGACGTACTTCTCATTCAGGGTTTACTTTGTGGTGAAGGTGGGAATTTTTCATTGTTTTCCGGAATTTATATTCTTGAAAATATTCGATAAATAACAGAGATTGGCAAAAGATATGTGCAATCTGTGTCTTGAGAAGAAATGAAAATGGAAGGATAATCCAAAAACGCCGATATCATCTGTGAGAGGTTTTCATCTCTTTCTTGGGCACCTAAATGTGTAGGAGGAAGGGAAGAAACACTCGCCATGATCCAAGCAATTTATTTATTGATCACAAATAAAAAGGACATAAGTTCAAATAATAACAGTAAGAGAATGTCTCGGTGCTAACCGCGAAAGAGGGACAACGACGATTATACAGGGAAGACTAGGAGACTATCAATTCAATCCTTACTTTATATAGGATCTAATTTATCATCCAATTTGATCTGAAAAATCACTTTAAAGCTTTCTCCTTATAAGTATTATTTAGAATAATTCAATAATGATACCTGTCAGTAAGATCTCACCTGATTTTTTTATCTCATCTTTTTTATTCTAGTTAAAAAACACTATGTATATTTTTTAATTGGCATATCACGATTTTTTTCTTTCGAAGGGGTGGTTGTGAATATCGCGAATTAATAGCCCAAAGATTTCCCAAGAGGATTAGTGGAAGGATCGCGAATAGATAAGTCACACATCTTTGTCCCCATTACAATGCAAGTCTTAGTATTACGCCACTCTTCAAATTAAATCAAATATATGCTCAGACACACAAAATCCTCAACTTTTTTAAAAAGAGGTACTAACATGACATATTAATCAAAGTATGAGAGAAATTCTTTCAGGATATATGAAATATACTTTATACATGGAGAGTGTACAAATAAAAAGCAAACATTATGAGAAGTTTGTGTTCAGGAATTATAAAATAAAAAATTGTATGAAATTTTTAAAATAGAAAGTTAAAATAAAATTCTTCCATTTTCTCCTTCTGTTAAGTATTATGCTTAGTTATGTGTAATACAATATGTGTCCTTTTTTTTTGGATAATTTTGGGTAAAAAAAAAAATTTGACCGCTTATATATATAAAGCAGTGCTTCTCAAAGTTGAAATTCGGACCCAATATTCAAATTTTATCATTTTCCGCGCCCCCTAATAAAAATAAAAAAAATGAGTTGAATTCCCAAATACTATACTTTGAAGCAAAGCTACAACACGATTTTAACCCCTTTTAACCCCGCGACATATATAAACGTCTCTGCTCAGCCAAAGGTTTATTTCCCCCCACGTATAGATACGCGTCCAAGTAAGATCTTCTTTTCACGTTTCCATAAAAATTTTTTCCGAAGGTTTTTGGGAAAAGGAAAAGAACGTTGACAATGTTTGCGAAGGATTTATTTTTTTTCAGATTATTTGATTCTTTATTCTTCCCCCCGTTTCACATAAAACGCCTATGGAAAAAAAGGTTTGTTGGGGGAACGAATTTGATTTTTTAAAACTTTTGGATTAATTTTTCTGTCTTTAAAGTAAGGGGTTTAATTTTTTTTTTTTAAATTTTATGGCCCATGGGGTACAATTTTAAAAAAATTAATTGTTAATAAAAAATACATCAAATACTTTATAAATTTAAATGAATCAGTGTAAATGTATTTCTTATTTTGTCAGAACGTGATTTGTTTTTGTATACTTTCAGTAAATTAATGATTTTTTTAATATAATCTTTTGTTTTCGACCTTTCAATATGTGCTCGCGCCCCTCTTGTAAAGTTGTCACGCCCCCCAAGGGGGGCGCGCCCCACAGTTTGAGAAACGCTGGCTTAAAGAGTTAATTTGTTTTATTATCCTGCTTAAGAAATGTTTCAAAGCTAAAATTTTACTTTTTTGACAATTTGAGATTTTTACATTTTCAAATTGTATATATTAGCGCGTGTAGATTAGATAGATAACGTTTCATTGTATAACCTTTCTAAAAATACTTTACTTGAACCTCTGAGGTAATTAGGCCCTTAACACCTATTTTTAAATAATCGTTGAAACTGGGTCACGCTCATTTGAATGGCGAAAAATGTAAACAAAGTATTTGGTTTTTGCTTAAAAAATGAACGTCTGATATAAACCAAAACATTTATCTTGTATTGTAAGTTGAATCTTTTATTTTTTTCCCTAACCGATTAGAAATCTCACTGTATACATTAAAATCAATTTATCTCAAAATGTAAATTCTGATGTTCGATGTAACTTTTTCTGAGGAACTACTGCTTCCAGCTATGTAAATTTCTATGATATATTTATAATGATGGCTAATATATACTGAAATTAGCGTTTTATAAGAAACGCAAAAATGTTTCTTGACAATTTTTTTATGTGAAAAATGGGTCAAATTTCTATATGTTTGATAAAGTATTTTATAAATTATGAAAAAAAATCAAAATTAGCTAAAAGCTCATTTTAATATAACGAGAAAGGTGTACTTAAATTGTATGAAAAATTTCAAACATGTACATATAACAGTATTTGATTAAAGGTACATCGAATACAGCCAATTTACAATGTCAGTATATATAGAGCGAGGTTTCCAACTCACCTTAAACCGAGTTAAGGATTGTTTTTGAGATACCATTTAATTTGGAGATAGATTTTTTTTTCAATTATTTCTTAAAAAAATATAAGTAATCATCTTGAGTAAGTTTAATTTTCAATGAGTTAAAAATTTATTCAAGTGAATCAAATTAAACCTCCTGAAGGAGCTAATCCTAAGCTAGATCTAATAAAAACGTAAAATGCTATCAGTGTCCAAAAGGTAATCAGAGGTGTCTAAGGTAAAGTTTTTTGTATACAGTCATGGATTCGTATGCATTTTGAACGCTTCCCCGTGACCAGCGAATGTCGAGTTCGATGTCCTCCGTCGCCATCGAGTGAAAGTTTGAGAAGGGGATGTCAGCTCACGTGTCATCCTCGTCAGTCTACCGAGCTCAGATTTACAAAGTACGTGAACAATAGCCCTAGTGTTGTCTTTTAATCAAAATTAAAAATAAATTAAGATTCGAACGCTTCCCCTGTTATGTTGAATCAATGCGGAAAGTAATTTCTGGAATTATCTAGGTACCGGTGATCTAAGAAAAGTTTTTGATTTTCTGCAGAAAAATTGTTACATTATTAATACAATTTTGTCAATATTCAGTTTAAAGAATGACGAATAAGAAAATGTATTGTGGAATATGGATTTTACATTATTTCAAAAAAAAAAAATTAGCCGCAGTTTTTTAGCAAGATATTTTTTTGAAAGTAGCTGCATTTTAGGTACTTTCGGCGGCATATCGAGTGGTATTTAAATAGAAAATAGCAAACATGTTAATTTATGACACCACGTTATTTTGTTGATATTGCCTTTCATTTCCAGTTTCTTGCTTTTTTTTGGAGTTAGTTTTCAGTGATATAGACATGTAAATAAGTGGTTTTTAGAAAGCTGATCATACTAATGGTTCACAAAATGTCTGTCAATCCGAAATTGGTTGACTATATTGGTGTCAATTGCATTAGTGGTCCACCAAACACAACACAGGGTAATTCAAAAAGAAGTACCATAAAATCAGAGGTATAACGCGTACCTATAATTTTTAGGTATATTCACCCTATAACGCGCGCCCCCTTTTATTACGAAGAAATCTGAAATATATTTATACACTGTTCTTATGTTTTGCCGTCATTTATTAAAGGTATTATTCCAGACTTTTGAAAAGGTAGTTTTTTTCTACAACTACAACTCTCTTTAGTTCATAAGGCAAATCGTTTCTTTTAAATAAACAGATTTTCGGTACATGTTGAAGTAAACTTTTTCTCATGCCCATCTCTTTTGTTATTTTTAAAGCTAACACTGTTATACCTGGCATATAAAGCGCACCCTAAAGTTTCGATCTTAATTTTGTGTTAAAAATGCGCATTATACCCCGGATTTTACGGTATGCACTTTCAGGTTGCTGTAAAACAGTAGCAATCAAAAACAAGCACCACCTCAGCAAATCATAAAGTTATTGTTCTCTTAAAATTTGTGTCTCGTCCCTAATGGAAGTGACGTAGGAAATAGCATGTGTGCCATGTGACTAGTCACTCAAAATGGCGGTGTTTGCAGTGGAAAAGGCTTTTTGTATTCTTGAATTTAGCAAAATGTCGAGCCCCTTGTTTGGATATGTTAACTTCCTTCGGTTGATATCACAGTTGTAGGACGACATAGACAGCCTCATTCTCCAAATGGATGGGACACCGCCACACTGTTGGCAAACGAGAGAGATTATTACCTTGATGAACATCTCCCTCACCAATGGAGTCAAAGAGTCACGGACTACAGCATATCATTTACCCAATGGCTGCACTAAAGTCCTGCCAATACTTTGTCATTTCTTCCTGTGGAGTACATAAAGGAAAAGGTACTCGTTCTAGCGGAGCTGAAACAGCGTATCACAATCACTATCGATGGGCTGATTTAGATACATTAACACGAGTTTAGGTATAAATCGATCTCTGGCTCAACGCGTGTAGTGCGACTAAGGATTCATACATCGAACATTTGTGAATGTCTCTAACAAAACTTTGAATAACCACATACAATTATATTACAAGTAACATATAATACGTATATCTTAAAAAGATTTTGATTTATAATGCATTGAAACTGAATACTTCTCTTAATGAATCACTCTGTATTGTTCCTTTAGTGGTCCATGAAGCTCTAAAGCAAAAGTGGTCTATATCAATCCCCAGGGGTCTACGACGACTTACAAAGTGTCCATGCCATGGAAAATAAAATTTGGAATTCTATGTTGCATAAATGGGGTCCACCATAGTAGCTCTCATTTAACTGCTATTTATCCTGAACTATGGAATACAGTAAGAAGGTTTTTAATTGCTTTTCCTATTGAAAAAGAGTTTCAGAGGGAAACAAGAAGAAACTCCCAAACAAGAAGCAAGATAGAAAGAAAGAGACAGAGCACTATTAACTGAAAATATTATGTTAAACTTAACGAAATTGATGCCAAATATTGAAAATTTTAAAAGCATCCACCACATCCCTCTCTTAAGCATTTATTCATTGTTCGGTTATTTTATGTAACAGTTATTTTCAAAATCTTAAAGTTAATTTAATTAAAATAAATGTTTAAAATTAACATGCAATTTTTAAAGTTTTTCAACCGCAATCACTACAGTCAAACATTTAAATATTTTAAGGTACTCATCAACTGTCAAAAACACATTTAAGTTGATGAATTTGGTGTGTACCAGGATTAGTTAAGCACCCCGCTGGACAACTTAACAAAAAGGTCCATGAGACAAAAAGTTTTGTAAACTCTGCACAAAGGGTTAGATAGTTATTCCCCCCCCTGCAGGATTTTTTAAAATTCAATTTCATTTAAATGTATTTTAAAGCAAGCTACGATGGGTTTTTAGGGTTGATTTTGTAACATTGTTGCAAGATTTGAAGAAATAAATAGAACAAAATTTTATTTGAATTATTCATTTACATGAAATCGAATCAATGCAAACATTTGAAAGTTGAATATATAGAAATTTTATCAAAAACACCAGACTGTTAAATGAGTTCAGTAAGAAGAAAATGTAATTCCTATCATCATCTTAAAAAAATTTTCAGTAATGAGATGGATTTTTAATCTTTAATTTCAAGTATATTTTCTTAATATACTAAAACGCAAAAAAACCAATCATAGAATTCCTCTACGGTTCCCTTTCAATAGCGCACTTTATCGATCTGTCTTTTAAAAGTAAGTTTTTTAAAGGGCTTCAGTTTATCTGTCTGAGAGAATTCTTTTTATGTTAAAATCTCTTCAATCGATGGATCCCAACCTCATTAAATTATTGATGTCATAATTCATACAGCTCGCAATTTTTTCATACGTACAATTATTAAAGGGACAAAAAAACTGCTTTTGCTTTTAATTTTTAAGGATTCGTAAAATGCAAATAAAGATTTTTTTATCTTCGAGATAACTTCCCCAAAGATATTTACAGATTTTTCATCTATCTTTCTAGATTAAATTTATTTGAAAAGAAAATTGACATTAAAGTTTATGGGAATGGACAATACTAGGAATACTAGGAATACACCAATAAGGTGACTGCCTACCTTCGGACCCAATTTTTTTTATAAAAAACAACTTTTTGAAACAAATTGAGTGTTTTTAGGAAGAAAAATAAAAAAAAAAAATAAACACGTTAACACAAAAAAAATATTAAATAAATATTGTACTTTTAGAAAAATTGGTTGTTTTAAAGGGAAAATTTTTTAAAAATTTTTTCAAAACGGGTAACACTTTAAAAAAAAAATTTCTAATAAAATTATCAGAATTTGTCTTTGTGCACAACTTATATACTATGGTGCTTTTCAAAATGAATCAAAATTTAAGAGAAATAGAAAAAAATACAAAAAAAAAAAGACAATTTTTACAATAATAGAAAAATTTTGATATTTTTAAAGTTTTTTCTTTAAAAAAAAACCCCCCCTAAATGAAAAATATTTAACCAAAAACCAAAAATTATGGTCCACTTTTATGAAAAATAGTATAATAAAATTCCCAAAAAATTTTCAAAACGTTATCTGGTTTGTTTTTTTAACATATCATGTTTTGAAAAAGGGGTTTTTGAAAACAAAATTTAAAAAAACCTTTTTAAAGTTTTTTTTACCCCCCTTTTTGGGGCATAAGTGATTTTTTTTAAAATAACTATAACTTTTTTTCTATTTAAAGAAAAGGAAAAAAAAAAAATTTTTTTTTGGAAAAAAAAAAATTTAAAACCTTAAGTTTTTGAAAAAAAAAATGCCTTTTTAGAAAAAAAACGACATTTTCAAGGTAAAGCCACCTTAAGAAAACAAATATTTTTAGTAAAATGTTAAGAAACGAATAGAAAACCCCTTAATATTTTTGAATGATTTAAAAAAAATTTAAAGGTAAAAAATTAGATTTAATTTGAAATGTGAAATAATTTTTACTTTTTTGCCTAACTTTAAATTTCACCTACGGAACTCAAAAAACTTTTTTTTCAAATATTCTTTTTTATAATTTAGTTACCGATATTATCCATTAATTTTAAAATTTTTAAAAAAGGTAAATTTAATTCATCTGGGAGAAAAAGAATGTATTTTGAAAATATCTATTTTTAGCCGTATTGTTTTTCCCCCAAAAAAAAGGGGTATAAAAAAATTTCACCCTTAAAGAGCGTTTTAAATTGTAAAAAAAAAAAACTTTTCAAGTCTTGACACAATTTCTTTAAAAAAAGGGTGTTTGGGTTTAAAAAAAGTCACCAAAATGATCCCAAGCGTGGCTTTTTTGTAATTATCTGAATAACTTTTTTTTAATAAATTTAAATTTTTTATTTATTATAATTAAATTACTGATTGCCACCCAAAAATAATCATGTATATAAAATTTCACCCCTAAATTTGGAGCGAATTAAAATGTTTTTATTAACGAAAAAAAATTCCACTAAGATAAATAAATAAAAAAAAACGTGGGAAAAAAATAATTTAAACCTTTTAAGAAAAAAACCTTTAAAATTTTAATTTTTTTTTAAATCCTTATTTGAATGTTTTGAAGCGCTTTGTTAATTTATTAGCAGGTTTGTTCGAACAATCCCACTAGTGTTTACAAGGGGACTTCGCAAAGGAAAAAGATTGCTACCTTTGAATCAAAATATAGCATTGTACGTAATTCAGTCTTCACAAAATTCGGGAAAAAAATAAAGGGTTTGGGGGTTTTGCGCCCACGCTTAAAATTTTTTTAACCCCAATTTTACCATGATATAAAGGGACACTTTTCCTTGGGGAAGTGCAAATTTTGAGGGTCCCAGACATCCCTTTTTGTCGTAACCCCAGTGACTTTGATAGCCCATTGAACATATAAAAACGGCCCCAATTGCATAAAAATTTCTGCAGTTTGTTAATGTTTTAAAAAAACTTGTTTTGGATCTTGTTTACGTGGCTAAGTTTAAGGCGAGAATAATTATGTAATTTGAAGAATATGCATGATTTACGGAGTAATTATGTAGAATGATAACGGATAATGATAATAATTGTATTAAATAATTATAAACCGAGAAATTTTATGTAAGGATATTTCACAAAAAGATTTAGTTAGTCTAGTTTTTTTTTTTGGGCCCAAAAATTTAAAGCGGGGGAAAAACTATGGACTATTTGATTTAGGCCAAAAATTTTAAAATTTACCCACATAAGGTTTTTTTAAATTATTATATAATATCCATTTGAGAGGATTTTTTATTGTTTATCATTTAATTGCTTTCAGTATTATAAATAATTTTAACTCATATTCGAACTTCTTTATAAACATGCACACCATTAATTTTTAGATGCCATAAATAAATTTATAGCTCCATGAGACAAGTAAATTTAGATATAAAGTCAGAATAGTTGATGAATTAATGTGTAATCATTTATTACTGTAAAAGAAACGGTGAATTTTCTTCACCTAGTTCCAATTTGTGAAAAAATTTGTGTTTTTTTATAGACTACATTGAAGGGTATAATGATGGATTTTGTTAAACTGAGACATAACACATATTTTTTCAAATTTCCCAAATTTTTTTTATAAATCAGTATGTTTAATTTGAAAGGAAAAACTCCCTTTAAAGAAGTTTTGGGAAACAAAATTTGAAAAGGGTTACCATGAACCCCTTTTCCCCCCTTCCTAAATATTTCCCCCACCCAAATATTTATTTTAAAATTTAATTTTTAACCTCTTTGTGGAATTTTCAAATCGTTAAATAAAATCCATTTTTAAAGCCCCCCCTCAAAAATTTTAAACTAAATTTTAGTAAATTTTTTAAAGGCCCAATAAAAAATTTTTTTTATTTTAAAATTAAATTTAAAAAATTTTTAAAGCGGGCACCTGCGGGCCTTTTTGGAATTTTACCCGGGTTTGGCAAAACTTTTAAAAAAGGGGTTTTTTTTTTTAAAAAAGCATTATTTAACAAATTTTAAATACAAGATTGTTTTTTTATTTAAAAAATAAAAATTTAAATTTAACTAATAAAAATTAATTTAAAAAACCCCAAAAATTTTATTTTAAAAACATAATTTTTTTATTTTTTTTCATAAACCAGAAAAACGTATATGCCAGTAATAAATATATTTTATAACAAAGAGATAATGATAGTAGAAAGTAAAAAAATAATATTTTAATCTTTTTCCCAAACTTTCAGAGCGCTGTATACAAATGCTCAACTTCTAGCAAAATTTCAGCCTCAGATAAACCTTTTCGTCATTACATTCCAACCGTTCCTAAAGAGGGATTACATCACGCCTGAGGTTCAATGACCTAAAATGTGCGCTCAGAAAAATCGTGGTTCTGTACATTCTTTTTAGAAATCTGGGAGGATTTTCTTGTTGCTGGGGTGTAGAGAACCCCCCGCGTGAGTGATCGCGGGTTAAGCATTCGATATTATGGATCGTAGTTAGAAAGAAGTATACGAAGAAATATGTAGAATCGGACATATAGGTACGCATATAAATATGGATGAATATTGTAAATTACGTAACACGATACTTACGTATTATCGCAACAATTGCCAGTGTTCCAGATAACTCGCCAAGTTGGCAACCCCAGATTTCGCATGTGTCGTATGCGCTGAATTGGCAATCACGTGTTTCGTTTCAAATAATGTGTGTGTCCCCAATAGGTTGCTATAATACATAAGTACCCATAACAAACCCGTTTCCCAAGTAAAAAATCAAAAACCTTTTTCACATAACAGACTATCTTTAAAAAATCGCCAAAATACCCTTTCCTCTTTGTGTATTCTGGTGAATTGGCCTTTTTTTAAGTTCTACTTTTCACTACGAAGAATGTCTCTTACGAATCTCTTCAAAGTAATTAAGAATAGAACTATTCCTTTAAAGTCTGTAACTATCTTAAGCGTATTTTTTTCCCTTCCCTTAAGTAGTTTGAGTTTCCATTTGGAGTACACTATCCATTAGGACTGAACTAAAACACTGGTTCACGAACTTTGAGAAAAGACTCCAATGACCAACATGGGAGCAATTGTCGGCTAGAAATAAAAGAAACTACTTCAGTCCAACAATCTCTGGGGACTTTTGATTCACTCGCTATTGGAGAATGTATTATTGCTTATTTAAAACTCGAAAAAAGACGAAGATGAAATTTTTAATCCGTATTCTCAATCCGGTGGAAAGATTAAGCATTCATTATGAATGAGTGAGAAAATATTTTATTTATGTACAAAACATTGCCTTGTCAAAAAATTAAAAAAAAAAATTAAGGTATTTTTCTTTAAAAAAATGGAATTTCGAATCAAAGGGAATTATTTTGTGTTTATTATGAATGGCTTTATTGCTAGGTTTAAAAAAAAATATTTGTCTTAACCGAATTATTTATTCTTTATGAATGCATATTCCATTTTTATGGAAAAAATTATGGGATAAGTTGAACAATTCTTTATTTAAAAACTTTCTGAGTGTATAACTATGCAAAAAATCTCAATACATTGCAAACAGTAATATAGTATTTTCAAAAAGGTTTCGCTGCTTTGAATGCTTTGTGAAGTATTATATAATGGCGTTTAATTGAATTTCATTTGAATGATTATTAGTAAATATTTTTCAATGTTTTCGACTAAGTTTTTAAACGCTCATACATCTCTTAACCCCTCGCTGGACTTCCCGCGATTTTCAACTGGATGCTTTTTTTTCAGCTACTTCACTGTGTCAAGCATACGGTTCCTGTTTCTGTTTTCCGTTATGTTTTCATGTTCATATTTTTATGATCTAATTCTTTATTTATTACAGAAAATGTAAACCCTAGGAGACCAAAACTACAGATTAGATTAAAAAATTATCCTTCATGTATTTATCAGGAAACTTGATATTGTATTCTAAACTGCCGTGTCTTAAGACATTTTATTGTTCAAGAAATAGTATAATTTCTTTTTCTCATTTGTTCTTTTTTTTTCGAAAATTTTATAAAAAAATTATTTTAACTGTACTGATAAGCATATTTCGAGGAAACTATTTCGAAGATAAAAATATTTGAAATATCAGAAAGCAAAGGAATAAAGCATGCAAAAGGAAATGAATTTATTCTATCTAAGAAATACTTTCTATATCATGCCTCTTTCAATTTGACTATTTCTGAATCACTTATGTCCAAATTTTTTTATCGTTAGTTACATGCGTATGTTAAGAAATGAAGCGTTTTCTAATATTTACATCTTCATAAAACAAACTTTTAATGTAGATAATATTTCAATTAAAACTCTCTGTATGATCTTTTATATAACTTTCTTCGTATTAAACGCTGATCATTTTACAGAGGATTTTTTTTTTGGGTGAGCCTTTAAATTTTGCGTCTTTTTTACTGATAACTACTGCTGACAGAATTTCACGGTTTATAACAACTGTTAACAGAATTTCAAGATTGATAACTACTGTTGAGAAGAGTCGGAAACCTCTATACAGACAATGTTAAAGTGGCTGTTTTCAATGTAGTTCTTTCAAAATCTGTTATATGTGCATGCTTGAAATTCTTCATACTATTAAAATACACCTTTCTCATTGTACTAAAATGAGCTTTTAGCTAATTTTGAATTTTTTAATAATTTATAATATATTTTATCAAACATAGTAAAATTTGACCCATTTTTCACATCAAAAAATTTGTAAAAAATACATTTTTGAGTTTTTTTTTACAAAAGACTCATTTCAGTATATATTAGCCATCATTATAAATATGTCATAAGAAGCGTACATACATGTAAACATTATTTTTCCAGGAAAGGTACACCGAACATCAAAAATTTATATTTTGTGATAAATGAATTTTTATGTATGATTATTTTTTTTTATAAAAAAAATTCATTTCCATATTTCAAATAACCTACATATGTTTGAATCTCATTATCCTCTCTTTTCCTTTTAAGTC
This sequence comes from Trichonephila inaurata madagascariensis, assembly GCA_019973955.1. Classification (NCBI taxonomy): domain Eukaryota; kingdom Metazoa; phylum Arthropoda; class Arachnida; order Araneae; family Nephilidae; genus Trichonephila; species Trichonephila inaurata. The sequence goes on along the minus strand of BMAV01018362.1, from coordinate 114,122 downwards.
TTTTTTCTTTCCTAACTTTCTTTGTTTTTTGTGAACATGAATATTTAGCCTTTAACAGCCTCTGTTTGTCCCGGTGCTCCATTGTCAGTACCGTGTAATCGCAATTCTCAAGATTAAGTTTTCTCAAAATTTCTGGTTTTGATACATTTCTCATATTAAATGATGAATTTGCATCATATGTATCCAATGATAATACTTCTATTTATACAAACATTTTCTTCTGTACACGGAACCATTTACGTTGTTTACAATTTCAGTGGGATTTTGTGTACCCTCCATGTAAACATTTTTTTAGCAATCCTGGATTAAATGTTTTGATTTCCATCATTCATTCAAATTTATGCTAGAACAAAGTACTTTGTTTACATTTTTCGCCATTTAAATGGGTGTGGCCTAGTTTCAATGATTATTTAAAAATAAGTTTTAAGGGCTTAATTACACTAGAGGTTAAAATAAGGTATTTTTAGAAAGGTAAAAATCTCTACAATTTAAAAATGTAAAATTCTCAAAACTGTTATATTGAGAAGATTTTAGGTTTTCAACACACCTTATCCGAATTTCACGATTGATAACTGCTGTTAACATAATTTCACAATTGATAATTACTGTCAACATATTTTCAAACAGATTTGATAACAACTCAATCTAGACAAAAAACTTTTTGTTAAATATTAAAATATTTTCCAGGGGGAATCTAAACGAACCGGTACTGGGCTGTTGCGCGAGCATGCTGTGTAGTTAAAGTCGTGCTGCTGGGTGATTCCAGCTGGAGGTCTTCTACGACAGTTAGTAATTTGCATCAGCATGAGTTAAAAGGATTGGTTGTGATGTTCTGGTGTATGTTCCTGTTTCAACCCTTTGGAGATTAAAGAGATAGCCGACCACAAAGAACAAAGAATGGGTACGAAATTTTGCTTTCTATTGGGGAAAATAGCAGCCGAGATCGTTGGGATGCTTTGGCAAGCCTTTAATGATGTTGGACTGGGAAAATCCCAGGTCTACGCTCATGGCCTCTGAAAGCTCTGAAAACGCTCAAGGCCTCTGTATTTAATGTTACGCAAAGGTATATACAAAACGTTGATTTCGGAGGAAGCATTGTTTCACCTTTCATTTACAACTGGCAAAATGAAGATGCAACATATTTCACGTGGAAAGCTTTGAAAAGACGCAGCTCTTTTGCAAAATGCAAGTAAGCCATCAGATGCTATGGTATGGATGGAAATGTCCTCTCAAGACTTAACGAAACCATTTTTTGTGTAGAACCAAAGGCTAAAATTAATGCCACATTCTATCAGCAAAAAGGTTTGAAGCACATGACAAAAGAGAGTAAAAGTTCTTTACCTTCGAGGAAAGGTTTTTTTTTCCACTAAGGTTCTGCATCATGTCGTACTACAAAATCAACTATAAAATGGCTAAAAAGTAATAAATAGATAAATTTTCTTCCTTATAAGAAATAGCTATCGCTCCTTCCCCCCGACTGTGCTCCTTTGGAATATTTTTTTATGGAATACTTAAAAAAAACAATTAAATAAATGTAAAGTAAGAATTCTCCAAGGGCTTGAAAAGCAATCAAAGAAGAAGTTAGAAAAATTCCCCACAAAACGTTTGAGAAAGCTCTTTTTAGCTTGGCTAAAAGTTTAATTAAAGTGTACTATGTTAAAGGAAGTCACACTGAAAATTTCAACTAAATAACTTTATTTAATAAAAAATTATGCTGCTCTGAAAATGGTCCACTATTTTTAACGCTTAATTAAGCAAACATTTAATAAATAAGAAAATATATCATTTTATGTCTGAATAGAATCAGATAGTTAGAAAAAAGCAACAGCAAAAAGTTTTACATTTTAAAGCTATCACAAATCAAATATTTTGGGTGATTTCTACATGAGAATCATCTTCAAAAAATTAATATCTTATCCATAATGCAATTTTAATAGAATCAAATAATGAACTAGTTCTCTAACATCATTATAAAAATACATATCAGATCCATTTAGAGTTACTTTCCATCTATATTCCAATAATTTATTTTAAGACTTATCGAGTCTTTTTCAGCAGTATTTTTTTTCCCAAAACTTCCTGTTTATTCTGTTGAATAGACGATCTTAAACTTTTAATTGCCACTTCATAGAAAATATCATTAAATTTTTGTGATTCCATATTTCATAAAATGTTTTCTAAAGCCCTTTTTTAGTTTAAAAATTAAGTTCAAAAGTACAGTAAAATATTTTATTTTGAACGATTTATGATCTTTTTATCTCTTCGAAAATCGGAAAATGAAAAATTACGTTCTTTTATAAAACTGTTTTAAAATATCTGACTCTCTTTTTTTGTGCAAATTGTTACAGGGAAAAAAATTAAAAGGCAAAATTCTCTAAAACCAAAAAGTTTAGTTTTTCATTTACCTTATAATTCGGCCTAAAACGCGCACTTTTAACACAAAAAGTGAGATCAGAGTATTACGGGTGTGCTTTATAAGCCGGGTATAAAAATGGCAATTTCAAAAATAAAAAAAAGGTCAGCATAAAAAAATTAATATCTACATATATAAAGTACTGTTGATTTAAAAAAATGGCATACCTTATGAACTTTAAAGGTTGTATTCCTAGAAATGTACGATTTTTTTCAAAAATCTGGAGATAATGCCTTGAATAATTGACTTCAAAGCATATAAGAGCATTTCATACGTTCATTTCAGTTTCATTGTAAAAAGAAAAAAAGAATACGGTAAGTTTGCAGTAATATCTCGACTAACGTTACGACGACTTACGCAGGTATCTGTCACACCTACCGCGTAAGTTCGGGGTATTTTTGTACATAATAATTTAACAAAAGCAGCTTGAAAATATACTAGATGACCATTATACGCGTTATGTTAAAGTTAGCTTTATTGGCCTCTTCTATATGTATAAATACACGACTGCTTGTTAAAAATGAAACACCATGAAGGAATCATCATAAAAATGAACTTTGCAGCAAAATATCAAACGTCAATCATTATACGTACGCATCAATATACGTAAAATACTAAAGTTTCAGAGCGCCCGCAAATGCGTGGCGTGCGCAACGCCCTCTGAACTGAAGCTGAAAGCGCTATAAATAGAGGGCTGTATCGGGAAGTTGAAAATAGTTAATGATTATTTATTAGTGGCGAATGTTTAGTGAGACCAAAGTATGTCTCCATGACGAAATAAAGAAAACTTCCAACAAATTACGGAGTTTGAACGGGGGAGGATTATCAGCCTTCGAGAAGGAGGATTTTCCTACCGTGCAATAGGAGCTCGTGTGTAGAGGAACAGTTCCACAGTGATGCGAGTTTGGAAGCAGTGGACCAACGAGCATCGAACAACTTGAAAAACTTGCAATGGACGCGGAGGGTGATGTCAGTGGGCGACGATTGGCATCTGCTCCACATGGTGGTGAATCACAGTACAGCTTCCTCCAGGCCGTTGGCAGCACATTGGTTTACTGCTACAGTTGTACTAATGTCGTCTTCGTAAATTCGTCGCACAGTAGATTACATGCAAGGATGCATTTATAGTGGATCCCCCTCACGGCAAACCATCGATGGCTGCGTCTGCAATGGGCTCATGAGCACAGAGCTTGGTAAGTTGATTGGCACCAAGTTGTCTTTTCAGATGAATCACGCTTCAATCTGTGGGACCATGACGGTTAGTTAGAAGTAATTCACCAGTGTTCATTAGATTTGTAGGGGGTAGGCATGGATATAAATGGACATGGTGTGAGAGGGATGTAGCAAATACACTTCCCAAACGATGTTTAACACTTTATGCGTTATTTGCCCAAATAATCGGAAGAATAAGTGAAACTGGAGCTTTCCACCTAAGCTAACGGTAACAATCGGCATCATATTCCATTCTCATCTGCCGTAGACGAAATTGTTCTGCAGGAAACTAAGAAGTATTTGAGAAAAAAATCGAAAACAACTTTGGGTGTACCACGCTCAGCCATATTGCGTGTAGTGTATGAAGATGCGCTACACCCCTATCACATCCCAATCATACAAAGCATTGAGCGAAGCCGTTATGTCCAAAGTTTTGCATTCGTGGTTGGTATTTGCATTAGCATACATTATACCTAAAGTTTTCACCATAGATTCTATTTACCAATGAAGCCACGTTTTCACGAAACGATTGGAACTAACTCAGCTTGCTGCATGCGTGGCACGTCAAGCAAGAATACACGTGCTAATGAAACCAAGAGTGCTTCACCAAAAACATGTGGCCTGGTATTATTGACTACTTTTCTTATAGGGAATAATTCCTGTAAGCATGATTCTTCCCATCATCCATTTCGTGAGATTTGTTTTTGCCAATAAGATCATGTTATCTCTATTATGCATTCCCTTTTAATACGTTGTAGCACCCCAAGGTTTGATTTTCTGGTGCAACTTTTCCTAAGTCAAACTTGTTCTTAATGGCAGCACAGAATGAATGAGAAGGAATAAGACTTTATTTAACGTCCTATTTTAAATCCTCGCTAGGACTACTGGCAACATACCTCATAATTTTGAACCTCAATGAAGGGAGGAGGATGGCACCTAACTGGCACCCCATCTCCATCAACTACACAACACAAATTGAGGATTTGGAGCCTATACAAATGTAATGTGCATTAACCTATCCTACGGGGGGGGAGGTCTTGAGTGGCACCGAACTCAAACCCACGACACGCCAGACAAGAGTTCGTGACCACATCCATTACGCTACCACGGCCACCATGGTCACATAGATTATCATATTAAGTTTGGATTGAAAGCCCTCTCTTAGGACATCTTGTAAATATATGAGTTTTAATAAACTTCTATTTTAGAGACTGAGATAATTTGAACTTAAGAGAAGAAAAATATATCCTTGAGATTTTGGAAACTTAAATAATGATTGTTACAGTATTATAACATGTTATATATATATTATGCAGTATAATATACATAAATGTGCGTTCGTGTGTGTGTTACTTATCATTAGCAACATAACTTATTTTTGGAGTTAATTTATATTAGTCTGCCAAATATAAATTCTGTGCACGCAGCAAAGAAACGTGACAGAACATTCAAATGAATTGTTGAATTAATAGTTTTCTAAAATTTGGATGTTTTAAATTAAAAACGCTTTAGATCTCCATCGAGGCTATTGTTGAAGAAATTTCTAACCAGAGTTACAGAACGTAGATGGTAAAGTCCTTCACCACAGATGAAGACTTTGTAGTTTAGAGCCATTTTAATGATATAGCAGGTTACCTTATTTCCAGGAACACTTTTTCTTGATCAGAACTCAAACACATGCCATTTCCAAGCATGCAGTCAGTGACCAATTACACTAATATTAACATGGCTGGTTATATAAACATACACGCAAATTTTAATAACTGTTTACCTTCTTTCAAAATAAAAGTTCTGCCTCTTATCTAGCAGTTCTTTTACATATGTATCTACTAATGAAACTAAGCAAAAAGGTCCCAACATTTCACCAAATTAACCACTGTTCTTGAGATTGGTTACCTTTTACAATGAGAAAAAGAGGAAATCTCTCATGCACGTCTTCAAGTTAATTAAAAAAAAACATACTCTTTAAAAGTTTGTGACTGGTTACATTTTTTTGTTGAAGTAATTTGAGGATTCGTTTGAAATACGACCTCGATTCCCACTAATCTTAAGCACTGGTTCACGAACTTTCAGAAAATGCTTGCAATGACCACCAGGGGAGCAATCATCCTCCAGAAATAAAAGAACGCATCTCAAACCATCCCTCCCTTGGGAATCCTGATTCAAACAATTTTACGGAGTGGAGTTTTACTTATTAAAGCTCGGCAAAAACTTCAGATCTGTGCCGGTGTTCTAAAAAAAAGATGTTGGTTAGGGAATTGTTATGTTTAGATTGAAAAACCTTAATCACGAGGTTGTACATATTTTTTAATATTGTTGAGACGTTAGCGTATGTTGAACATTTATTAAGGGACAAAGTACGATCTCAATTGACAAAAATCGGTCAAAAAATCAAATCTAATTTTTTTAGCCCAAATTATTTCTTATATACTTTTCTAGAAACTCACAAGATTTGAAAGCTCTAAGTTAAAAAAACACAGAGTTGTGATAACTTTCACGTTTGTTTTTTTTCACATCCCAATAACAAATCAAAACTTTGAACATTCTTATCTTGGAAAGATAAAATAACTAGTTTGCCTTCATTGAAAATGCTAAGGCTTTTTTTTTTCTGTTGTGTCTAATATTTGGATATTTTTTTCACTTGATGTTAATAGTACATGGAACACAAGTTGGGATGCATTTTTCAATCAAAGCAATACTTATTTTTGAAAAAAAATTGAATTTAGAATTTACACATTTTTTAAGAAATTTTCAATAAGCATTCATAAAAAGAAAAATTGTACAAATATCAATCATGTTATTGCAAAACACATACCAACTTTTGTTATACATTGTTTGACGTACTTGTAAATCAAATTTCATACATGTTCGTCAATTTTTGTAGGGGGAGTAGCATTTTAAAATCAATTCGTAAGTTTTAAGTTTTTCCCTTTAAGAATTAAATGGTTTGCCTTTTTTATGAAATTTTGAGCACAAAATCTGTTTTACATCATACATACACATAGGGAACAACCAAAAAATAATCAAAACATTAACCTGTTAAAGGGCACACAAATAAAATACAATTTTCTGTGATAAAGTACTTGATAAATGTAATGTTTTCTTCCTCTATAAACGTTATTTAGTCACAACATGATCGAGGGGGTTTTTCCTGGGTGGTGGCTAGACGTCATAGCCACTGCGCACTTAAATAACTATTTCAATAACAATTAAATACTAAGTATAAGTGTAATTAAATAATAATAGAATAATTGTACAACATAGAATACTTAATTAGAATATATATAGAATACTTAAAATATACATTGAAATTTTTTATTTAATTTTCGTATAAAAAGTTAGAAATAAAGTAATATTGTTGAGAATTTAAATTAGTTATTTCACATATTTGATGACCTATTTACTGTGAAACTTTATAATATGTTAACGTTTTCTCCGATCAGAAAAACTTTAATGAAAGATTTTCGAACTCGAGAATCTTGTACCACATATTGTAAACAAAGTTTGTTTATATGTTATTCCCGACATTCTCACGTGATTCTACGTGCTCTCTCTCGAGTGAAGGAAAATGCGAAAATTTCGAGGTCATTTTTCTGTTCTATGTGGGCAGTGGATAGAGCCTCGATTCACACATAAAGGCTTTCCAAAAACCTAAATAAAACCTTTTTTAAATTGCAAAATTGCTTAATTCATTCTGATGAGAGAAAAGTATACTTAAGACATGTCGAAATTTTTGTCAAAGATCAGAAATTTTATTTATAGTAATCAAAATACAATTTGTAGATTTACACCGAGGAAAACTGTTTTAACTACTCATCAGAGGACATGAAATGCAAAATAAGATATTGTGCTGCCATCCGTATTAATTTTTATGCGTTTTAGCTTCAATTAACGCATATGGATAGACAAAATATCAAACACCCGCTCGGAGAAAAAAAATTTAATATGTGGCTAGACCTATTAGCCACTGCCGGCTAAAGGGTTAAATTTTTAAAAAAATGTGTAAATCTTACCATGTTCCCTTAATTTTATTTCAGGATTTCAAAAAACTTTTTAAAAAAATTAATTTATTTTGTCAAATCATTTAAAAAATTCAACAGAAGCTGCAAGAAAGTAATGTTTCATGAAAGTAATATTTCATAAATTGCTATATTGAGTGAAATGATGGAGAATTTTGGGAACTTTTTGAGGGTTTTTGGCAACTGACATCGTAATTTCAACTTTGGTTAAGTTTCGGGGACTACAGTTGAGTTATTATCTAAGACTCCAATCCACATCATGCCAATGTAAAGATTTTGATCTTTGAAGACCATGTATCACTCTTTACACTACAAGTTTTTAGGTGCACGAAGGTTACAACCCTAGACCAGTGTTTCTCAAACTTTTATATTTGTGACACCCCCCCCTCCATGCAATATCAATAAATTGAATTTTATAACAATGGTATTCTCTGACGTAAATCTACAATACGACTTTCCTTATTAAAGTATCCGACTACTTGTGACAACCTTTTTTTTGAAAAAATGGAGATACGCTGATTTTTGTGATATTTATATTTATTTATTTTATTTTAAGGAGAAAATCCTAAAACTGAAAAAAGAAAAAATATTATTATCATTAAAATGGGAAAAAACTGGTAAAAATGTACAAAAACTACATAAACGGGGTCCGCTCTGTACAAAGAGTTTAAGAACAAATTCTCAATTTTTCAAGTTTGATATGTTACCTTGATATTCATGTTTGAAGTGACCTTCAGGATAAGAGATATTTTAATTTTTTACAAAAACTAGAGCACTTTATGTTAGTGTGTATACGAAATTGCTTAAAAAAACATTGACTATATTCACATAAAGGACTGTAAATTTTGAAATAAAACAGTGATTGATAAATGTGATGGTCAAAACACTTTTACTGTTATTTAGAACACATGCAAAAATTTCAGCCAATTAGTTTCAAAACTTTTTGAGCAATCTCTGTGCGCGTTTGAGTTTTCGAAAAAAAAAACACATTTCGAGTAAAACGCATTTTAAAGTTTGACATCTTGTGTAAAGTTATGGCATCTGCTTTTACTAAAACGCTTGTAGTTTTTGTTCTAGTAGAGGTAAAATAAAGACTTGGTATTGTTATTAAGCTAATAAGATGGTCTATAAAATAAAATCATAAAAAAAATTGTCAATTTTTGAAAAAAATCATGATTTAAGGGTATAGTCGGGGGGATACCATAACCGTACAAATTATCAAGATTAAATTTAGTATATAAAATTATATAAGACTGTCCCATGGCAATTATTAAACGTGTTTTTAACTTAGTATTGTTAAATTAATGATCAAATACTTTTTTGTGCAGTGCTGATACATTTATAAGTGTAAATGTGTATTTTATTGTATTTTTTGTTATGCCAGAATGTTTTTTGTTTTTCTCCGTTTCAGTAAATTAAAAAATTTCTTAAATAATCTTTTGTTTTTGACTTTTCCATATGCTCACGCCTCTCACCTAAGGTTAGTACTGCCCTCTAGGAGTACGTCTCACAGTTTGAGAAATGTGGGTTATAGAATCATCCACTCTCGTTGTTCCAAACCTCAATTTAAAGTTAGCAGAAAAGTTAGAAATGCAATTCGCATATGCTTAATTTGTGAAGCAGGATATTATTCCATGTCCATAACATGCTACTACAAGTCAAATCCTTTTAAAAAATTAATGGTGGTTGATTTTACATCTATTTATGAATTGATGCAATGGATTCAATCTTTACCTTTGTAGTGTAAAAATATTATATGCTCTACACTTCAATTGTTCTATACTTACCTAAAAAGCATTGTGTAATAGACGTGGTCACGATAATACGAGGTGAATTAATAGGCAGTATCAAAAATATTTGAAAAATGAAAAACTAGTGTAAATGTGTGCATCATGATGTTCTCGAATTATTTGTTGCTTAATGCAAAATAAATAAAAATAAATTTTCAGTCATTTTATATTTGGTTCAACAATGTTGTTATCATTGTTCAATGTTCAATATTGTACTTATTATAGTTTTTAATATTCGAAGTCATGTAAGCGGTTTTCAAATGTCTGTAATAAATGCATTTATAAGAATCCTATAGATAGAATATAATTTACAAATATAAAAATTTTAAGCAAATCTTATGTAGACCCTTATATTGAATTTCGGACGATGAAAGGATATTTACTTATAAGGAAGTATAAAATTACTTGTGATATATAGATCAGCGCTTTTCAAACTTTAGGGTGCAACCCTTTAGGGGAGCGTGATAACTCTAGGAGGTAAGCCAAGCATATTGAAGCATATTGAAGTCGAAAACAAAAGATTATTTAAAAAAATTATTAACTTATTGAAAGTAAACAAACAAAATATATTTTGACATAGTAAAAAAATATACACTGATATAATACACTTATAAATGTATAAGTACACAGAATGTATTTATAATTAATTTAACATATTACTAAGTTAAGAATTTTAACAATTACCAGTGACCCACGGACTTGTCATATTTAATATTATATGCAAAAACTAACACTTATCTTGATAATTTTGTGTCAGTGTATAAATGATCCCTTAATTGCCGATTAAAAGTTACGCGATTCTCTCCCCGACTGCCATCGTTTCGCACGTAAACATGCGTATGTGGTGTACGGGGTGGAGGAGAAAGGGGATAAATAAACAAGTCCTCTGAAATAAGTAAATTCTTCGCAAACATTGTCAAAATCATTTTTTATTGCATTCCAAAGCCTTCGAAATAATTTTAAGGATAGCAGTGAACAAAAAAGATTACATTTCGAAGATACGTATATATACGTTCAGGACAATTTGTGCATTGGCTGAGTGAGACTTTTATATACGCCGGAGGCACTAAAGAGGTTAAACTATTGTATTATTGCATTCAATACATTGTTATTGTACAGAAGGGGGCGCGATGAAAATTATGATTGAATTGGGGTTGCAAGTATTGAAAGTTTCAGAAGCACTAGTATAGATACATCTTCAGATTAATAAGTAATAGAGAATGTGTTAATCACAAATTTTTTGTATTCATTTCAGTATTTCAGTTTTTTTTAACAATATGTGTATTACTATTTTTTTAAAGGTATAACATTGTATATCAAATAAAAATTTCTTAAGATTCATATACATTTTTTCTTCTTTTTTTCATTCAAAATTGAACATTAGATTGAAATGTAATTTTTTTAGTTCAATAGGATATTTAAAAGTAAAACAACTACTATATATTCTTTAGAAGTTTTATTTTCTGCAACTATACTGATACACTTTTTGATTTAGTAAAATTCTGCTCCTGCTGTAAGATACCAGTTGAGATGCTATGTTCATCTGTCGACCGTGGCTGAATATTACGAAGCCCATTGTCAATAGGCCTTGTGTTCATTCAAAGTGTGTGTCGGTAATAAATGGTCAAACAATCCAATTAATAATTTCGTAAAAAAAAAAAAAAATGCAAGAAATGTTTAACTGTTTCAGGAATTTCAATCACACACACGCCCGTGCACGCATGCACACATATATAAAGTGCGTATTTGTATTAAACTAGCGTTTCTCAAACTGGGGGAGTGACAACTCTACGAGGAAGGCGCAAGAGTATTGAAAAGTCGAAAACAAAAGATTATTTGGAAAAATTATTGATTTAGTGAAAGTAAATAAACAAAATACATTCTGACATAGTAAGAAATAAAATACACATTTATATTTATTACACTTATAAATGTATCAGGTGCTACAGAATGTATTTTATAATTAATTTAACAATACTAAGTTCAGAAGAACTTTAATAATTACTGGTGACCCCATGGGACTGTCATATATAAAATTATAAAAAAAATTGACACTTACCTTCATAATTAATTTTTCAGTTCATAATTAATTTTTAACAACCGATTTAAAGTTACGCTACTCGCTTCCCTATGCCAACCATTTTCCACGTAGGTGAGTGTACGTGATGTATTGGAGGGGGGAGAAATAAAGAAGCAAAAATAATGTCTGAAATATGTAAATTCCTTGCAAAACGTCAGGTCCTTTTGTGCATTCAAGGCCTCCGGAATTGGCTGTAAGGATAGCAGTGAACAGAATAGATCGTACTTCGGAAAGACGTATATATACGCCGGGGGAAATTAATGTTTTCGCTGAGCCAGATGTTTATATACGCCGGTAAAAGTCGTATCATAGTTTTAGCGCCAAAGTATAGTACTATTGAATTCAATACATTATTATGGGGTCGCGATGAAAATCATGATTGAATATTGGGTCGTGAGCATTGAAACTTTGAGAAGCACTGTCTTAAATGTTTTTAATGCAGCGTTTCTCAAACTGTGGGGCACGCCCTCCTAGGGAGCCGTGATAACTCTACAAGGGGGCGCGAGTATATTGAAAAGTCAAAAACAAAAGATAATTTTATAAAGCTATTAAATTATTGAAAGTAAACAAATAAAATACATTCTGACATAATAAAAAAACATGCATTTGCACTGATATAATACACTTATAAATGCATCAGTACTATACACAATGTAATATTTTATAATTAATTTAACAGTACTAATTTAAGAACAAGTTTAATAACTACCAGTGTCCCCATGGGCTTGAGGGGCTACGGGAGCTCAATGATCAAGGTATCGTATCTTGGCTTGAACTATTTATCATGAATTCCATCAGTACCACTAAAGAACCACGCCGTGTGGGGCAGCGATGAACGTTAAATCTCTCGAGCTGAAATGTCATCTCGCTGGTGTGTGGTGTAGTAGTAGTTAGGAGAGGGGGCCAGCTCGAAAAGGTGTCGTCCGTCACTTGACCGTAGTTCAGAATTACATTGGTCCGTCGCCAAAACGCTTCGTGCAGCTGAACACTGCGACGTTAATATTCACTCACTGACTCATATAAAATTATACAAAAATATTATTTTGATAATTTGTACGGTTTATAATTAATTCCTCAACTGCCAATTAAAAGTTACGTGATTCGTTTCCCAATGCCAGCATTTTTTACGTAGGTGAGCATATTTAATGTATTGGAAACAGGAGAGGAGTATAAATAAACTAATACTCTGAAATGTGAGTAAATCCTTCGCGAACACTGTCAAGGTCGTTTTATCGCATTCTAAACCCTTCGGAATAGTTTTATATATAGCAGTGCACAGAAAATTTTAAAATTGGAAAGACGATATATAGTCCGGGGAAATTTCTTTTGTCTGAGCAAAAAAAGCTTTCATTGCCGGTGGCACACAGGCTAAGTATATTGTAGCCTTAGGGCAAAGAAGATAATTTAAAATTCAATACATTGTTATTGTATGGAGGGGGGTGCGATGTAAATTATAATTGAATATTGGGTCGCAAATATAGATAGTTTGAGAAGCACTGTTTTAATGGGTTTTCTTCTACTTAAGTTGGAGTTAAGTTTGGTTTAAAATTTTAAAAGCTTTTTCACACATTTTAAAGCTCGCATTTGAGCATAATATTTCTATACACGATTGTATTAAATACCCTTATGATAATTTAATTATAATTAATAAAATCTAATTATTTAAATAATTACAGATACTACCACATTAGCCTCATTATTGACAACCATTTTTGGCGAATTCGCGACCATGTTATCGACTTCGGTGAAAATTTTAAAAGCTTTTTCTCACATTTTAAAGCGCTTAATTGAGCTGAAATTTTCTATTGTTTTGGATGACAATGCGATAATTTAACTATAATTAATCAAAATTTATGATTAAAACTAATTATTTAAAGAATTAAATTTTTCTCATAATTCCTATTGCTTACAACGTGAAGCAGTAGAATATTGAAACTAGAAAATTAAGCTATGCCAACATATAAAATTAAATTATTAAAATAAATTATTGAATAAATTCAATCGGATTCAACGTTCTCTTTGGCTTTCAAAATTTTCGATATAAAAAATTATGTTACGCACACAAAGTGTGAAGTTTGAAAGAAACTCATATTTAAAGGACACGTTTTTTACCGGGTTTTTTTAAAACTTTTTTACACTAAAAATGAAAATGTTTGGTATAAAAAAAAATGTATTTTTTTAACATTTAAATTTCCTTAGAAATAAAATCAATGTGGGAGAGGAAGAACATTTAAATGCTTATTCTTTTATTAAAAAAATACATTTCTCGTGTTTAATGGAAATCTATCGACAAAAGTTTTAATGAATATTCAGAATTCATAAGCGGATATACTCTGGAGATTCCTGGAAGCAAAAAATTTCCTAAAGAACTCTATTTATTTTCTTAGACAAACTTTTTTCAATATATTAAAGTAATCCAATACATTTTCTTGTGTATCTCAGACATTCATATTTCTTTAATATCCATTAAGTTTAAAAAAATATAAAAAAAACTCTTATTCTTTAATCGTCATTTTTGTATTTTATTCCAATAACATTATCGAGGGTTTGAGTATAATCAAATTTCTTTCAAAAGAATTATTAAGGATTTTTCAAAGAACTTTTTAAAAGAATAATTTTTTCTTTATTTTTCCAGGAGATCCTTTGAAAGTTAAATCACCATCGATTGATGTGGATCTCATTTAACAATATCGATACCATTCTCGTAATATCTTAAAAACATAATCACATAACAAAAAAAATTTTTGGTACTTATTTTTTTTTCATGGATATAATGGAAAGGAAAAATACTTTTAAAAAGGTTTGATGATATAGCTAATAAATTAGAGAAACTTACCAGTTTGTGTTTTAATAAAAAGAGAATAATATAGGTACAGTAATTCAAATATGAAAAATAGGTAATTTTAACACTAAACCAGAGATCCTTAATCTGTGAGGCGTGCCCCCTAAGGGGTGTACATAGGGGTTTGTGCGTATCGAAAAGTCTAAAATAAAAGGGTTTTTTAAATAATTTTAATTTACTCAAGGGAAGCAAAATAAAATATATTCTAACATAATAAAAATTAAATGCACTTTTACACTGATATAATATACTGATAATATACTAATAAATATATCAGAACTGTAGAATGTATTATATAATTAACTTATCAATATTAAATTAAGAATAAGTTTAATAATCCCTAGCTTTGGAAATGGAAAAAAGTATGCGAAATACTTTGTTTTCAGTGCAGAAAAATCATCATCCACCCTTACCACAAATTCAAAGAGTGATGTACTACTAAATTGCTTTTTAAGAGTTTCGCAATTCAACTAGAAATATATGATTTATTCTTCGGCAGTTGAGAGCCTTTCTGTGTCAAAGTATCTGGGTACTTTTGGTAACCTTGGTACTTCTTTAATTAAAAATTATTTTGTAATCCGTTCCAATTTTAAAATTAGAAAGAAGTAATTATCTTTTTACTTAAAAATAACTTACTCAGAATATCTATTTAAAGTAAAATATGCAAAACTTAATACTTAACTTTATAATTTGTACAGTTTGTAATTAAGGTCGTTTAAAAAATTTAGCGTCAAAGTACCTTATTATTGCATCCGATACGTTGTTATTGTATGGTAGGGCGAGCTAAAAATTATGATTGAAAATTGGGATGGATGAAAAATTTGGAAGCACTGCACTAAACAGAGATGTCAAATGACCGTTTGGGGGACTGATCAAAATTGTTAAAAAAATTTCAGGGTTTTTATTTTCCTTTTATTTCCTTTTATTACTGCACGAATCCTTTTGAAATGTATAGCTAATTAATTTTTCAATATCTATCTATCCTAGCGTTTCTTAAACAGTGGGCGAGCCCCATTTGGGGGGAGTGATAACTCTAGAAGGGGGGTCGAAAACAAAAGGTTATTTAAAAAATTATTAATTTACTGAAAGTAAACAAACACAAAATACTTTCTCATATAATAAAATATAGAATATATATTTACACTGATATAATACACTTATAAATGTATCAGTACTATGGAATGTATACTTTATTATTAATTAAACAATTCTAAGTGAAGAACAAGTTTGATAATTATCAGTGACCCCATGGGCTTGTACTAACACTTATCTTGATAATTTGTAAGGTTTATAATTAATTATTTAACTGCCGATTATAAGTTACGCAATTCGCTCCTCAATGCCACCGTTTACCACGTAGACGAGCGATGTTTTTAAGCAAAAATCCTCTGAAATATGTAATTCCTTCGCAAACATTGTCAAGGTCCTTTTATCGCGTTCCAAAGTCCTCGGAATAATTTTATGGATAGCACTGCACAGAAAAGATGGTACTTCGGGAAGACGTATATATTCGTCCAGAAAATTAATGCTTTGGCTGAGCGAGACGTTTATATACGTCGCTGACACATAAAGTTAAAGTCGTATTGTAGCTTTAGTGTCAAAGTATAGTTTTATGAATTCAATACATTGTTATTGCATGGAGGGGGCGCGATGGAAATGATGATTGAATAGTGGGTCGCGTATTTTGAAAGTTTGAGAAGCACTAATCTATCCTTCTTTTTCCTGATAATCATGTACTCTACCGTTATCTTCTGTGAATGGTCTTTTGACCGCTGAAAAAATATGTCAAGCTTTATAAAGTTATCTGCTTTGGAATCTCAATTTAATAAATATTCCAAGATAATGAAATCTGTTTGTGTGCAGTGTGTACATACTGTACACAATCAGACTGTAACGTTTACAGTTTGTTTAATGTAACCTTATGGGAGAGTACAGAGTACAGAGACCAATTACAAATACTTGCTACGTGGTTAGTTTTATTTGTAATAATAACAGACGACAAATTTTACGGAAGAAGTAAAAATAATTGACTCAGAAGTCTTTATTGTATTTGTTGTTGTTTTATGCCCACATTGGCTAGCAGTGCTAGACCAGGTCTATGGCTTCGTACACTCTCAAAAAATCCAACACAAGCAAGGGATCGTCAGCTAAATCCTGCTTGGTGAGCCCTAGGCATTCGAGGATGGGAGCAGTCAAGGCCGTCTCAGAAGAACGGTTGGTACACATTTCAAAGGTCTTGGATCCTTCAGAAAATTTCGTTGTTTTAAGGTGACCACTTCGAAAGCGGGCTAGAATTGTTTGCTCCTGTCTATTAAATCCGTGAGCTAGTGAGCCTCCAAGACAAGGACACTGATACCAATGGTGCTCTAGGGGGGACAATCCAAGCGGTCGTATTCTGGAGTTAAGTTCTAGAGAAAATCTCCAAAAAGGTGATGGGTGCTGACGGCTCTGGGGCCAGCCTTTTCCAAAGGGTCCGCAATCTTATTTCCCTCTAGATATACGTGGGAGTGAATCCACTGCAGATGATCTGATGCGATGTGGAAAGTGGTTTTAACTTGCTGAGTATTGACATCCAACAATACATTTTTGTATTTTATTATTAGTGTATTGTTCAAACACAAATTCAAAAATGTACTATAAAAATGTCAGTTGAGAGGACATTGCGGGAGAAAATAAATATAACACCATTGCTCTTAAAAGAAGAAAATTTTGAGAATCATAATGGTGTATATAATCTATTCTACTCTGACTCGGATAATGATCAAGTGAACATTGTGAATACACATAGGATACGAAAAAGATGAGATAGTTCTCTAATTCTGAAGGTAAATGTGAAGAGAAAGAGAATGATTAGAGTATTGAAACTTCAAATGATAGAAGTGTTTAGCAAATATTTCAAAAAGAAACGGTTTTGAAGTAGGATAAACTCCACTTTATGCTATTTTGAGAGAAATATAAGGGCAACGAGATGTGGTAAACTTAATTTTATGAAGGGCAAAATATATGTATATATGTCTCAGGAAAATAATAAAATTAAGAAATTAGGAATTTTCGAAAAAAAAGAGCTTTTTGAAATTTTTAAAATTATTTTATATCTTTATCTCATATTAAATTTCCAAGAAAAATTTCAAAAATATTTACTTTTGTCAACACTATATTCTTTTAGAATTAGAGGATGAAATGCTACAATTAAATGGTTTTTAACAAGTGAGCTACTTAATCAATTATATAGCTACCAAATTAAAGTTTATAAAGTGAACTTTATGAAAAGTAAATTTAATTGCCAATGAATATTTATTCTAATTCTAAGACATTTATTTGAATACTAATTGTGGAATCGCTTAGTCCATATAATATTTGAGCAATTTATAAACTTTTACTATTCGAAACATTTTCTAGACTCTCCGCTCAAAGCTGTTAACATAAACAAAACTAAAATAACTTCAACAGTTCTACTAATTTGAAATACTTGGAAGTATGTACACTAATTTTTTTACATTTTGCCAAATGATGTCATTAACTGCTCATTAATTTATTGCACTTTGTCAATGGATAAATTTTATTTTTCAATGTATTAACAACCCAAACAACGCAAAGTTATATAAATTGATACCTTTAAGCTAAATTGAAATTTTTCCAAGCAGATAACATTTTTACTTTCAAAGAAAATTATACATTTCTAGAGAATCCATCGCATGTGAAATTCTTTCTCTGTGGAGAATCGCATTGTCATAAAAATATGTCACGTTTCCTTTTATGTTAGCTTAAAAGATATGTCACAGATTTCAAATCCCAATGACAAGTTGAAATTGAAAAGCTGCTACAATAATGCCTATTTTTGAAGGAAAACTCTCGACAAAGAAAAACTACAAGATCTCTCAGGTGAATAAGTTAGTATTAAAGATACTTTACAATTATTGAATTTTTAAATTTTTTTGACACATTTATTCAGGTCAATGAAAAAAATAAGCTATAATTTTAACTGAATTTTAAGTTCTCATCGGAAATATATAGATATTGATATTTTGGAATATGTTTAGCTCCCAAATCAAAAATATCAGTTTCGAGCTAAAATATTAGAATGTTGAAAGTTATATTCTCGAAATAGGTTGATTATTTACTTTTATAGCAACTTAAAATATAAAACAATTACTGATATTCATTAATTATGAAAAAGATAACATTTGATAAAATGATATATAAGACAATAAACTAATAATAAGTCTTCTATACAAAAAATATGTTTAGTTTTGTAGCATATATTTAAAACACACACGCGCGCACGCAAGTAAACATGTACGTTCACACATTATATTCCATACCGCTAAATTTTGAACTTCGCGGAGAAATATCATTGTAGAGCAGCGCTTCTAAACTGTGGGGCGCCCTCCCTAAGGGGGCGTGATAACCCTAGAAGGAGGGCGCGAATATACTGAAAAAAGTCGGAAACAAAATATTTTTTTAAAAAATTATTAATTTTTTGAAAGTAAAACAGACAAAATACATTATGTCATAATGAAAACAAATTCATTTACACTGATATAATACATTTATAAATTTATCAGTACTGCGCAACGTACTTTATAATTATCTTAACAATACTAAGTTAAGAACAAGTTTAATAATTACTAATGACCTCACCGGTTGGTCATAGATAAAATTATAGGCAAAAATTAACACTTATCTGAATCATTCGTACGGCTTATAATTAATCCCTTAACTCCAGAATTAAAAGTTACGCGATTCAGATTCACTCTCCACCGCCACAGTTTTGCACGTATGTACGCATATGTGGTGTATTTGGGAGAGGGAGAAAGGGAAAATTAAAAAGTCCTCTTTGAAAAATGTAAATTCTTCTCAAACAATGTTAAGGTCATTTTATTGCATTCCAAAGTCGTCGGAATAATTTTATGGATAGTATTGAACGTATTTCGCAAAGACGTATATATACGTCTGGGGCAATTTACACACTGGCTGAGCGAGACGTTTATATACGCCGATGGTGAAGGGGTTAAAGTCGTATTGTAGCTTTAACTTCAAAGTATCGTATTATCGAATTCAATACATCGTTATTGTATGGAGGGGGGAGCGATGAAAATTGTGATTGAATATTGGGTCGCAAGTATGGAAAGTTTGAAAAGCACTGTTGTAGAAGTATCAGTATTCATTTACTAAATTAAGATTCAATTTTGTTTAAAATTAAGGATATATTATAATGTATTTTCCCCTCTCCCCCAAATTGAATTTTTATTATGATTCCTTTTTTTAAAGTGTGACTGATTTTTGTTTCCGTGCACATACATTTTTCTGTAAAAATGTTTCTAATAAGCATATTCAAGCTTCTATGTTTTTCTCACGAGCTCTTAAAAATTTTGTGAGCGTTACGTGTTTGTAAGGGAACATATTATTCAATGAATACATTCAGAAGAAATTAGTGATTTGTTATGTAATAACTTCAGGTTAATTATAATTAAAATAAAAAGATACTTTAATGATATTAAAGCTCTTCACTATGGCTTCATTATGTTATTCCTAATGTATATTTACATGATTTTAAAACTAAGGAAAATAACCTTTTGCTAAACAAACAGTTTTTGTTTCATCTATATCATGGGTGGCGAATTTTTATGGATCAACGTGCCATTTTTTTCTAAAGAAATATTTAATAAGGTATAGACAGGTGGTCCAATAATTTTGATTTTGGATTATTGGGAAAATAATACAAGTAAATACTAACAACTCAAAACTTTTTATTCACTACGAAAAAGTACATTTTGCACTGCATAGTAGTAATTGTTTCAGTTATATGTGTAATTCAAATTATAAGGTAACATTTGTTTTACTTTTGATGTTGCAGATTATATGGCAAATAACTTATAACAGGAATGTAATATGTATCTTTTAGTAGAATGCATGCTGAATTGGAGTCATCTCTAAAATGGTTTCTGAGCGAGGCTTTAATATTTTTCATCTCTGAAAATAATGACTCGCAGGCATCGGTAGATGAAAATGTGGTTATATAATAGCATGAGTCAGCTTCTTCCAACAGTTAAATGTGTCTGGAATCGAATTCCATGTTTCTAAACTTTCAATACAGGTATGTTTACAATATATAAATTCCAACATTTTCCTTGTTTCAATAACATTCGGAATCCATTTTGAACTATACTGAAAATCAATCACAGTTGCATATGAAATCTCCAATTTCCAACCAGTAGAATTTGGACAAGTTTAGTTTATCAAATAAAGTCAATCAGGGAGCGTGATAAACTTGGGCGTTTTCGATAATTATTTGAACTGAGAACATCTCGATGAAAATTCCTTGATTGAGAATCAATTACAGAAATATAAATTCTTCTATAACTTTTTCTTCGTCTGGTTTCTCATGTATATCTTAATCTTTGATATGTTTTTCAAGTTTGGGAAGTACTTGTAGTTTCTTGTAATAATATCATTTATTAAAAAATGCAGTTTTAGCTTCAAAAACACGAATGAGATCCCTCATAGTGAACTTTGTTATTTTGGACTAAAATGCCAACTACTTTGATCGGTGGCGTGCCCAAAATAGTTTGTCAGGTGCCATTGATGACTCGCATGCCACTGGTTTGCCATCCCTGATCAATGTTAAGTAATTGTATTAAGAGTGAATATAGTGTTCGATTAAGAGTGAAATATAATGTATATTTTTCTAAGATTGACACGTCTGCATTTATATTTAAGCATTCCTGTTATAGAGCTGTAGTGTTTAACAGTACAATCTAATTTTCTTTTTACAATATTAGAAAACTATTAAAAAGGTATTATTTTAAAATCCATTTATTTTTAGAAATATCTCCCAAATTGGAAAGTTCTTTTAAATTTAGAGAAGCTAATATATCCGTGATATATTATTTTTAGTGTGCTTACCCCTTAATTGCCCTTTCAAAGTTACGTGATTTGTTCCCCAGTGCCACTGTTTTTTACATAAGCGCGCGAAAGCGGTTTATAGGGGGGGAGAAAAAAACAGCTAAGCAAATTTGTTTCTGAAATGAGTAAATCCTTCGCAAACACCTTCAAGGTTATTTTAATGCATTTCAAATCCTTCGGAATAGTTTTATTGATAGCAACATGAAGAAAAGAATCACCTCTCTAATGAACGTATATATACGTCCGGAGCATTTAACATACCAGTTGAATGAGACGTATATAAACTACGGCAGCATTAGGAGTTAAAAGCAATAATAATGCATTTAACATACGTAATGATATAAAATTATATCAAAATTTAAATTAATATGCAAATTAGATTAATTTTACGCAAGGAATTCATGTTACAAAGAAGAACTTTCATTGTTTTTGTTGGGTTGAAGCGAATGAAATTTTTTCTGGAGGAAGGAGAGAGATAACTGTGTGATCCACCTACACGCGTTTTCCCGCTTTCCTTCCACACATTCCTTCTACGAGGCCCTCTTTCTGATCAGATGCTATGTGCAGTGGTCATACATTCTTGCTATGTGCCATTTTTCGTAATTATTTGTGCTAAATAAATGTACTGCCGAGAAAGCTGTGTGGAAATAATTTCACTAAAAGAACAACAATAAAAACAGTTTTATTTCTTAGAAGACACATAATTAAAAATATATAGGATTATTATACATATAAGAGATCAAAAGTCAGTTTATAAAAATATTCGAAATACAGAAGAAAGAAAAAAGAAACTTCCTGAGTCACACAGTTTTCTTCCACAAGTGGTTCTGAGTATCTTTAGAAAATATTTATCTTTTATTTCTTTCCTATTTTAGTCTCTCATAAGTCATTAATATTGATAGAAAAAATATTCCATTGCTTTGTATGTTATTTTCCATCTTTATTCCAATATCGCACTTTAAACATTATCAAGATCTTTTCGAATGATTAAAAAAGAGCTTTCTGTTTATTTTTTGAAAGATCTTTAAACATAAGCTGCCATATCAGTCGATGAATCTCATTAAATTATTCTTATTTCAAAACTCATGGAATATTTTCCGATTCGAAGACTGAAAATTAAGCTAAGTAAAAAAAAAAGATGAAACCCTTTTTTCAGAAAGTTCTCTATTTTTTTTTTCATCCAACAGAACGCGAAAATAAGAAATCCAATACTTTTGTTGAACTTTCATGGCATATTCAACACGCAATTTTGTTTCTGGAAAAATCTTTTTCGAAGCGAAATCGTTCAAAAATGTAAATTAAAGATCCGAAGAAAAAGCTTCGAAAAACAAGACTGAATATTTTTAATTGAATTTTTGAGATATTTTATTTGATACAATGGAAAACCATTATATATAACTGTGTACGTGTGTGTATAACATATAAACATTAATATCATATAAAATTGGGACAATTATAATTTAATCCTAAACTATCTGTATGAATATAGCTGGTCAAAACTAGTAAAGAGTTAAAACAGCTAGAATACTTAAAGTATTAATATAGTTAATACTTAGGACTCAGACTGTAGGTTAAATATAGTATCAAAGTAAACCAGCATTTTAATCTATTTACCTACATTATTCGGCTAAAATAAAGAAAAGAATAGAAATTTTTTTTTTATTTTGTAGTCCGAAATCAATTTTTAAAAATACTCCTTCCCAAATATAGTATAAAACAGTAATCTATTCAATTAGAAGCATTTAAGAAATTAAAAAAATATTAAAATTAATTTTAAAGATTCAATTGATTATAGCCACACAAAAGCGACCAAAAATAAAACACAAACTACAAGCTATTAACATCCAAAAATAATGGAAAGTGTATATATATATATATATGTGTGTGTGTGTGTGCGTGCGTGCGTGCGTTTGAGTATGTGTGTCTGTGTAACCATTTACTTAATTGCCAAAAATCCAAAAACAAAGCAAAATAAATAGATAAAATAGTGTAGGTCAAAAATGAGTTAGCCTCAGTAGTACCGTAACAATCTTTTAGTTGTAGGAAATAATATTAGAAGTGTAATATATTTTAAGGTCACCCAATTTTTTTCCTGTAATTTACCAATATTAATGGTCTGCAAGAAAAGAAATTAGTTAGAATAAGCTACTATTAATACTAAGCATAATAATCATAACATTAAAAAGATTGTGAATATACTTAAACTTATTTACCGGTGCTAAATATTAAGAATATTTCACAAAAGAAAAATATGATATCATTACACATATGTATATGTTTGCTGTTATAATATAATAAAGTTCTTGGTATGTCATTTATTTGATTCTGATTTATCTAGAATAATGATGTTCAATCTCTGTATTTTAATGTATCCAATGAAAAAAATACGGTACATACATATTATTAAATTTTGTTATGTTATCAACACAAAATGATGACTTACTAATAAGACAGGAAAAATACAAAATCTTAGAGAAAATTTTTGTATAAATTTAATTTAATTCTACTTATAATTCTAGTTTACGCATATTTTGCTTTCCTTTTTCTTTTTAACATTAGTTAAATATTTTTGATAGCAGTAATCTAGATTTATTTTTCGTTATCTTCCTAAAATTTAAGTCAATAAAATTGTCCAAAAGAAAAACGTTTAAAACAGAAGAAATTCAACTTATTTGTCTATATTACATTATCTATCTGTATATTATCATTAGAATTCGATTTAACCCTCCAAGCAGTCTGCACGTAAAATTCCGCCATTCCAGAGATGCTTTTTCTGCCTTCAAGCAAGATTCTCAAAAGCGGCCGAGCCGCATTCTTAAAAAATACGGCTCAACCACTTTTGAAAACCCCATCTGAAAGCAAAAAAATATGTGGGGTGCATTTTTGAAGCATCTCCAGAATGACAAGATTTTAAGTGCAGACCGCTTAGAGGGTTAAATCCGCAGCTACGATTACTACAGTACTTACGGTTACTATTACTGTATCATTTTTTGCGCCTTGCGATCTAGAAATCGAATTATGGACTCACAATTTTGTTCCACAATAGAAAATATTACTTTACCATACATTACGTTGCTCTGAGGCAATTGTTTTCGGTTTAGCTTTAAATTTATATTTCTATGTAACTTGATACCATGCATGGCTTACTCTTCAAGATATTTTCTTCTAATTTTATATAAAAAACATTAGTTCTAATATTAGTTTTATTCGGTTATGTACTTTCTTACTGAAGAATATTTTTTCAAGAATATATTGGTCTAATATTATATAAAATATTATAAACTGATTTTGAAATTTCACAAAAACACAGTTTATTATATGAGATAATTCATATCCACTGTATTTATATATATTAATACTTATATGATTGTAGTTTATATAATTTTTTATATATATTGTAGAGTTCAGATCATAGTTCATGGACTTAATGCTGAAGAACAAGACAGCTGTTGAAGAGCGATGCAAATTATTGTCGAAAATAATCCTTAAAATACAGGATACAGCAGTAAAATTCTCACAATAAGTTCCAGGAGGTTTTTAGATTTTCTACAGTGCTCAGACATAGCTATCAGTGTCTAAAAATACAGAAACAAGGTATCCGAACGCATTCGGAGTACTTTTTAACAAAATAACATATTTAAACATTATAAATGCTCTTTTAGGACTCTCATTACCACAATAAATACTACTATTTAACTAATAATATTTAAAATAAATTACCTGAATTTTACAAAAAAATATAATTATGAGTGAAAATTTAGCAATATTTTTGAAAAACTTCAAAGCAGTAAGAGAAAAAAAATAATAAACATATATTAGTAAAAGCATTACTAAAACAAATTAGATGCGTTTATCTAGAAAATGTACTAAAATTTTAAAGTTTTATTAAAATTTGAAAAGTTTAGAGCTGATTGAGTAAACACGTATAAGAAATATGACATTCTTTACAAGACAATTATTTAAATAACAAGCCATAACTCTCAAAATGTATTCATACAATAAAAAATATTTTAGTACATTCTCTAGAAAATAACATAAATCTCAGGTTCAAAAAGTTTTCGAAATACATTCGTAACATTTTGAGTTATCAGACTTGCCGTGATAGATTTTGAGCAATTTAAATGCCCTATTCTAGTAGATCAAAGACCCACTTCTGGTTTTTCTAACTTAATAAAATTGATTGTAACTTGGCCTTGGTAGTGTAGAAACAAATCAAAGTATGTTTCGTAAGGCCAAAATATATTTATATTCAATAAAATAAAATAAAAAAAATAAATGTCTTGACCGAATTTGGTCATTTTCAACGTGTTAGGATATCTTAACTTCTTAAGTTTATCGCAAGCAACCACTCAGTCGTTGGCAAGTGAAGTCTTCAACAGTGGAAGTAAAACTGACTCAGTTTCAGCAAGCGTCTGCTGTTTATAGTCTGCACTGCTGCTTTCCTCTACTTTCTCGAAAAATCTGCTTAAGTCTTAGATCATGGCGTTATAGATTTTTCCAGTAATTTCTAGAACCATCTAATATGGTTGCCAAGTCGCCAATATTTTGCTGTTCCCATTGAAACGCCATTAAAATGTAGAGGACGGGCATTGCTTGCAAAAACTGCAGTCTTTATGATAAAATAAATGCAACAGAGATTGTAATATGAACTTATTAAACATCTAGATTTAAACTTTTTACACCAGTGCTTCTCAAAATTTCAATATTCGCGACCCAATATTCAATCATAATTTTCATTGCGCCCCCCTCTTAGAATAACAATGCATTGAATTCAATAATACTATGCTAAAACTATGATATGACTTTAACCTTTTAAGTGCCTCTGTCTTATATAAACGTCTCACTCAACTGCGCTAATTTCCCCGGAAGTATATATACGTCTTTTTGAAGTATGATCTTTTATGTGCACTGTTATCCATAAATCTATTCCGAAAGCTTTGGAATTGAGTAAGAGTTTGCGTTGAATTTACTCATTTCAGAGGCTCTTTTTTTATTGCTTTTATTTATTCCTTTTCTCCCCGTAACTTTTAATCGGCAGTTAAGAGATTTATTATACACCGTTTGAATTATTGAGGTTCATGTTGATTTTTGCATATACTTTTATATATGACAATCCCATGGGTAATGGTAACTCAGCGTTGTTCTTAACTTCGTATTGGTAAATTAATTATAAAATATATTGTGTAGTACACTGATATACTTATAATTGTAATACTCAGTGTAAATGTGTATTTTGTTTCTTATGTCAGAATGTATTTTGTTTGCTTACTCTCAGTAAATCAATTTTTTTTTAAATAATCTTTTGTGTTTGATTTTTCAATATGCTAGCGCCATCCTCGTAGAATTGTCACGTCCCCAAGGGGGGAACCCCACAGTTTGAGAAACGCTGATTTACACTATTTTAAGATAAAAGTAAGCATTAATTACATAATATTTATAACAATATTATTGCATCTTTATTATTTAGAAACGAGATGAATAAGCGAAATTTTCACTTCACGTATAACATTTAAAATATATTTCGCTTTTACGAACGGAGAGAAAGATCTAAAATACTAAAACACCTTCAAGATAGATGCTATTGTGAGCATTGGCCATCGAGAACACTACAACTGAGTTAATGTACATTATATACATTTTAAGTCTCCATAACTCACTAAATTATTCAAGTGCACGTATCGTAGATACCTTATACAATATTTAGGTGTTATCTTTGAGATTCCTTGTTTAGAATGTTCTTCAAATTGATTCAAATCGTTCGTAGACATTACTTGCATCAGATATTATAAAGTAATGGACTTAAAGTGTAGCGTAAAGACTACGAATACGCGAAATCTAAAATGTATTTTGACATAAATTCAGTAAAAAGGAATTCGTTGTGGGCGAGCTTAAAATATTAAACAAATCTGTTTATCAATTTTAAGTGTTTGTGAGTCTGGTCGATTTTTATAACATGACCTGAAGGCAACAAAATATTTCTTGTTGAAGGACCTCATAACTTTTGAGTCAAGGTCAATTAATGAGGACGACACCTGAGCCAGCGCAGCACTATTCAATTTTCACTTCTTGTTAACATGAGAACTTTTAGCCTCCAACTATAATTTAAGGTATCCGACTACGTTCGGAACCGTGATTTTTCAAAAGCGCATAAATGAATAATTTTCTGTCTTCATCAAATAAAATCTTTTTAAAATGATGTTCTCCTTTTATGAAAAATAACTTCTATTATAATAATATTTTGCCTGTCTATAGCTCAGACCTCTGTTAGAGAGGCTCAACTAGACTTTTGAAATATATAACTTAGAAGTGGGTTTTATCCGTATTTTACGACCACAGAGGGGAGCAATTTTAAGAAAAAACGCCAATAATTATTTCAGTGATGGTAACTCTGAAAATAATGTGAATTTTTTTCAAAAATTCTATTTGACCTCTGTACAGAGGTCCTGAGCTATATACAGGTTAAATTTATATTATAATAGAAGCATTTTTCACAAAGGAGCATTTGGAAAAAAATTATTCTAAGTTAGTTTACCGAAATATATATATTTAAATACTTTTTTGTCAAAATGTCCTCACTAATTTATACATATATTCTATGACATGAAAATATTAACTTTCTTTGATTCAAACTGTAGTCAAGCTCTATAACGATACGACTAACTTCTCATGGAAGGTGTGCGTGTGAGCAATGTTGAGAGTTTTTCGCTTTTATATAATGAAAGAATGTTTATGGTTGCGTCCCAATCAGTATTGTTTTTCTTATTTTTAAATAAATAACATTTTGAGGGGGATGTAAATATGAATAGGGGGGGGGCGTCTCAGCTAATTGCTTTTAAATAATAAGTGTAATGCTGCTGTAAAATGGCATTATATAACTTACATTTAGGTATACAAAAGTAGAAAAAGGATCATTGTAACGAACTCGTTACCAACGTGTCCTGTTGAACCAAAGTGCCACTCAAGTCCCACCAAGTAGAGGGGCTGATGCACGCATAATCCGTCGTGACTCAAACTCTTTACGTTGGTGTGGTAGGGAAATTAAGAGAGTGGAGTGCTAGCTTAGGTGTCATCCTCATCACTCAATCATTGGTGAAAATTAATCTGTCCGTTGCCAGAAGTCCCTATCGTAGGCACATTGTTCCGTTTTTTACTAACCATGGTTCGTTCCCATATTATTTACGTGGATTTAAAGTAAATACTAATCCCCTCAAGTGTGTGTCTCTGTGGGTGCATTGGAGATACAGATCTATATATATTCCATTGCGGTTTCACCAAAAATCGTCATCTTACTGAGCCCACCGATGTGTTCTTAAAATTATGTTTTATTTCTTTAGTTAGCATTAGGAATATTTTATATGAAGTTAAATTCTTGTTTCAAAATAGCAAAATATATCTCAGATAAAATTCAATAATTTTTTTTCGGTTGCATTCTTCTTTTATGTTTAAAGTAAAGGGAAAGTTCTAATATGTGAAGGGACCTCCTTAAGTTACTGATTATTTTTTAAACTGAAAGATAATTTAAGGTGAAAAGAGTAACATCAGGAAATAAGTGGCTTCATCTAGAGGTTATTGTTGTTTTTGATGCAGTGGCAAGATGCTGGAATGATTTTTTCCCGTTCTCTTATACTATATATGTGTTCTTTTTTGATTAATTTTAGTAGCATTGTACGTTTGTATTGTGTTATGGGGGTGCATGTGTATTGTGAATTTGCCTTTACATATATATATATTCATACATATACACTGAAGTGCCACAGAATTAGGGATAGCAAGAGCTATGCAAATTGAGTAGCATTGCGCATCATTTATAGGCAAGTGAGGGTGCTGTTATAACTTCATATATAGCACGTACTGTGGTTGTTCTGAATTAGTTGTTGCAATGGCCAGTATGGGTAAACTGTCTGATTTACACACTTTCGAACTCAGACAAATCAGATGTGTCCGATGCAGGGGCCATTCAATTTCCGAAATCATCAGAGAGCTAAGATATGAAAGTCGACAGTTTCAAGAGTATACCAAGAATAAATGGATGATGGGGAAAAAAATAGCAATCAGGCAAACTGCAAAGGACAATTAGCCTGGAGAGTGCGTGGTGATAGACGGCTCAGGCGTATTGTACGTAGCCATCGAAGCCAAACATTAGCTCAAATTACCACATTGTTGAATGGCAATGCCAGTCGTACAGTCAGTAAACGGACTGTGCAACTTTCGTTTTACCGTATGGGTTTCGGGAACCATAGACTGACGATAGTACCATTGCTCAATGCTCGCCATCGGACTGCACGTCTTTCCTGGGGAAGTGAGCACAGAGACTGGAGTGTAGAAGACTGGAAACGAGTAGCATGGAGTGATGAGTCATGATTCCGACTACTTAACGCCAACGGGAGGCTGAGAATAAGGTATCAGGCTCATGAAGCTATGGATCCTGCATGCCAGGTTAGAACTGTCCAAGGACATGTTGGCTCTATCATGGTCTGGCGTGTTTTTTCATGGCCCTCCATTCGTTTATTATGTTTTGTTATCTGGACGATAATGGAGTGATCCAGCAAGACATCTATCCCTCTCACAAGTCCCGGTTGGCTAATCATTGATCTGAATTTTCTGTCAGAAAACACAGCCACTTAGAAGCCAAGACATAAATGTTATTGATCCTCTTTGAGATGTTTTGGAACAAGGCATGAAAGGTCATCACACAGCTCCAATAAACCTTTCTGAAATATGGACAGCTTGTAAGGCATGTGCCTGTGGGGTTTGCCCTACATCTATATTATTCACGCGATCTAGAGATGTGGGAATGAATGAAAAACCAGGCGTTACCATAGTCTTAATATCTCTTTATTAAGATCTTAACTTAAACAATATATAATTATAGTATTAATATTCAAACCAAATGAATCTGAGGTGAAGCGGCCCACAATACGTATTACCAAACTATCACGTCACTGACCAATACGTTTAACTTTACCGGCTAATCCTAATGTCAATAAACACACTGTTCCTAGTAGTTTAAATAAATGTTCTTACCGCTCAATCTTGGGTTAGCAGCAATTCACTTGAATCCTAATTGACGTCGCTTTAACTCGTGTGGAATGGTATCCACCTTTACCTTGAACGCAAAGACACGGATATAATAAACCTTGGATGAGGGATTTCCTCTCACTTAAGTTTTAGCACTTGCAATCATAGACTTCGTATATTCACTTCCCATAACCACCCCGCGAACGCAAAATTTCTACTATTTATAAGATTCTTAATTTGCACATTTCACTTTTCACTTCTTGAGTTGATTGGAAAGAATTGCCATTCTGGCCCCAAGGAAACAAAAGGAGTTTTAGTGGAAATCGCGATGAGGCAGTCACAAGCTTTAACCAATATTTAGCAAGTCACTCCCGTGGAACGTTTCCAGAAACTTGTTGAACCTGTTCTTCGTCGTGTAGCAGCAGTTATTAAGGTCTGAGAAGGCCTAACTCGTTACTAGGTTGGTATCCCTAATGCAGTGGCACTTCATTGTGTATATATATATATATATATAATTTGTATTGTGTATTATGTATGTATCTTTTGAATCTATTTTTATTTGTACAGTTGAACCTATTTTTGCATGGTAGATAGGGACCGCATAAAAATAAACGCACAAAAAAGAAAAGAAAATATTCAAAAATTTCATAAATTCTTACATAAAACAAACTAATTCAAGGAAATACTGCTGGAGTTTTTTTTTATTCGGTGTATGGGACCGCATAAAAAAAAAGTCGCATTTATAAAATATGCCAATTATTTACTAAATTTATGTAAGTATACTTCCAAAATAAAATAAATAATTAAATATTACACATGGAAAAATTTTAATAACATATAGTTTCTCATTGCATACATCGATAAGTTTTCAAAATGCATTTAGATAATTCATTGCGACTCATCGCAATCCAAATCCATGTGATGAATGAGTCCAAAATCGCTTTCACCACTTGAAGGTACAATTTGAATTGATTTATTTTTAGGCAACGTAAAGTAAGAGATAATTCTTTGTAATGAAGGATCGGGTGGTCAGTTGCTTGTAAATGTCAAGATAACCAGATATACATGATTGAAGCCCTTTTTGGAATTTTATACTGCTTTCTTAATTGGTATCTATTTTACGAAAATGGTTTTCCAATTTGTTGGAAAGCTGGATCCCTGCATATTTTTATCCGCTCTCAAAGAATCCGGTTCTTTTTGTCGGTCTTCATAAAAAATACAATTTTTGATAATGTCACTATCATTGAAATTGTCGTCTTCATTCATGCGCAGGTTGCTGGAGCGTTGAGAGAAAGCAACTGAATGCGCATTGTCGGGAGACTGTTAATAACAAATGAACAGAGCGTCTTGAAATTTCTACATTTCAGTGGCGTAACGTACACATCCGTATCATGGAGGGGGGAAGGACTCTAAGAGCTCAAGGCCTGACTTTCGCTAAATACGTATTTACCTAATTTATAAAACATTAAAGGCAAAACCTAAACTTTCAGGGGGGAGTAGGGGTCCTAATATTCTTCGTTACACCACTTGTAAATAGATTGAAAACATTACAGTGGAGACAAAACTTTTGAAATTCATACAACGCATAGAAAAAGTTCGCACATAAAAATTTGTACAAAAATAAAATTGCCCAAAACAAATCGCACAAAAATAATATTGCATAAACAAAGATCGCACAAAAACAGGTTCTATTGTATTATGTGGTTATATTGTGTATTGTGAAATTGCCTCTGGTTTGTGTGGTGTTTATTTCTATAGAAATGTAAAATAAGCTATTTTTTTTTCAATAAAGACTGAAGCGGGTTGTTTCCCGGGGAACTGGATTATACTCGTAGCTCTAAACTCTTTTTGGGTGATTTCGGTTCTCCCGGGTACATTACTGTCAGAAGTCCCCATGTTGTCTTATATCGCTACGTTTACAAACACTCCCTTTGACTCAATGAAGAACATGGAAAAAATAAAAATAACTCGAAACTTTTAATAAAATATTTCAGAAAGTGTTCGTAAATACTTTTTCAGGACTCCTAAAATCACGGATAAATCAATAAAATGGATTTAGATACACATTCGAAAATAGATGCCAAAATGCAACGATACAAAAACCAGTTTTTGTATTTAATTATTTTAAATTATTGATAATTATAGTGGTTAAATAAAGCAAATAAAATAATCCTACAGTTACTTAAAATTTTTTAGAAAAACAAGTATTATAAAAGTATTTTTTTAAGTCAATTCCTACTTAAATCAACAAAGCAAAATTTTTTTTTTTTAGCTACTTTTTATTAAATAGTTACAATTAATATAAATATGTATATACATATGACAGAATCACAACATTAAGTGGTAATGAATTTTTATTAATTATCATTAAAGTACCATATTGCCCTCCAAAACAATCGTGTCTATAAAATTTCAGTTCAACTGAATGCTTTAAAACGTGAGAAAAAACTTTTCAAGTTTTGACGCAAGTCACCAAAAATGATGCCAACGTAGCTGTATTTGTAATTCTTTAAATAATTAGTTTTAATCAATTAATTTTTATTAATTCTGATTAAATTACTGTATTGTCATCCAAAATAATCTTGTATATAAAATTTTAGTTCAATTAAGCGCTTTAAAATGTATTTTATTAACGATTGAAAATTCCAGAAAGATAAATAAATAAATAAGTATATAAAGAGTGTGAGCTAATAGTGTGTGTGTGTGTAGGGATTGAATGAATCAACGTTATTGTATGTGAAAGGACAATGAACTATGCAATACAAAATAAACGTAATATCTATCTAATATTGATAAAAATATAATTTTATTAAATAGCATGAAAACTATTTGGAACTTTGAAATATAAAAGAACAAACTATAAACAAACCTTTACTCCTACATGTTTTTGTGTTTTTTTGTAAACAAAATATAAAACACGAGATGGGGAGTATTCTTTTTACCGAAAAGTTTAGGCAGAGTAACTTTGTTTTTTCCTCAAAAAAAATAAAGAACATATTACGTATTTTGCATATATAAGGAATTAAATTTTACATTTTACATACCTAAACCACGCAAGTATCAAATGTGTCTGATGAATAATTCACGTTATATTGTCTAGAGAGAGAATTTGCATTATCTCGTACACAACATTTATTTATTCAGGTATTTTATCAATAACATTTTTATTTACGTCGAAATGTTTCAATATTCAAAGAACAAATAATGGAGGAGAACAAAGTTTTTGCTTTAAAATTGAAAAACTCAAGGATGCAGAGAAAAGTGATCGCATCGTCTTCCTTTGTTCAGCAACCAGGGATTTTGTTTTTTATGTTAGTTTCTCTAAACTCATTTCCTAAATGTTTACTTTGTTGTCTGACAAAATATTTGGCTTCTTTGCTGAGAGCAAAATAAAGTTTTTTTCCCTACCTCTCTTCCCTTTTTACTAGTTTTTGTGATTATTAACAGAGTGGGTTTTTTTTATAACTACAGTATAGTAATAAAAGAAAACATTGCTCTGTCTTAACTATTACTATTACAATAATTTATTTTAGGTTATTTTTGTGAGTAGTGAAAATTTTATTAAAAATTATATTTTTTGTTACATTTAAAACTGTATCATTCTTCTTCTTTTCTTTTTTTGATAGAGTTAGGATGACCCACGTATCCAGGAATTCCAGTCAAAATA
This sequence comes from Trichonephila inaurata madagascariensis, assembly GCA_019973955.1. NCBI lineage: Eukaryota > Metazoa > Arthropoda > Arachnida > Araneae > Nephilidae > Trichonephila > Trichonephila inaurata. The sequence goes on along the minus strand of BMAV01018362.1, from coordinate 80,175 downwards.
CTTTGGGTTAAGTGATCACCGACCCCTTCCCCACCCAGTTTGGTTGTTATGACACTCGGCACGTAATCGAGTGGACTCGGGTTCAAATCCTCAATAAGGCATGGATGTATCTTCGAGAATAGTAGTCGGACTTTTGCCTGATACGGATTACAGCAACAATACTCAACCTGCGACCCGCCGGACTTTTCTGAGTGGCCCAGTCTCATGCCCCGTTTCACTAACAAATTCCATTATTTAAGAACAATGTATTAAAAATTTAGATAGAAATTCTATCAATCAAGCAATCTCATATTCGATTTTGTTATGAATGTGGTGCTTTTTCTTTTGTAAATGTAACGGTAAGTGTTAACAGTTAACAGCTAGAATAGCGACTATTTCATGGGTGAAACTAATTTTTACTTAATCCTTACACCTTGCAAGCGAAGGATATCAAAAGAATATTTGTTATTTCAAAACGACGGAGATTTTTTGGCTGTTTCGTAAAAAAAAAAAAAAATAAATAAAAAATGGATCAACAATTTGTTTAATTTGTTATAAAAACATTATATTTAAAAAATATAGTTTTGCTCGTCACTATACCAATAAGCACGATTCTATTAATTCCTCTTCCTTTTTCAGCAACAAAATATTTGGGGTTGGGGGATTTGGAATCATTGGTGAATGGAAATCGAAATTACCCCATAACAGGATGCAGAAATACACCCTTTTTTTTCTGAGTTGAGTTTGATGGAGATAAATATAGTTTTAAAATTAAATCAACTACTATTAATATTTTGATCAATTTCTGCATTTTTAATGTATTTGATCTTATAGCGTCCGCCTCCCTCCCCTGTTAATCTTCATGTTGCGGCCCACGAAAAATAGCAGTCATATGTATGAGGCTCGAGTGCAATAGTTGTCTTATATATGTGGCCCGGGTGAAATGGTGGTTCAATGTATGTGGCCCTGCTGTAAAAAGGTTGAGTACAGCTGGATTACAGTCTCGAATGGAAAGCAGCGCACCCCTTCTGTTCTATGCTGGGATCATTGTTTGTAATAAAAAAGTTTACAATCTTCTGTGATCAAAATGCATGCTTCTTTTCATCTATTCCTCGTCTTTCGAATATAACCTAGTATGAAACAAATAACAACAATAACGGGATCACCCAAATGGGTTCAATTCACGACGGTCACATAATACAGACAAATATGTGTTCTCTATTGAATTCTATACAGACATTAAACTAATTGCACTTGTTGTTCTATTTGTAAAACTTACATATGAAATTTCATAATTGGGTAAAAATGTTCAAATGTTAAAAAAAAAAAAAATTCTTTAAAAACAAAATTTAAATAAAAAAAATTCTTATTTATGCACGTTGTTTTAAATGAAATGCATTTTATATACCTATGTGCGTTATTATTGTTGTCAAAAATTTACTTTTTAAGAGAAAGTTTCTGCAAAGAGTAAAAGTTGGCAACAGTGAAGAGCATGAATAGCTGGAAAAGCATGGTTGTTTTACTGAGTGACTATGAAGTTACATGAGTTTTTGAACTGATTGGTTAGATACACGTGATTGCCATGTGTACACGTGACTATCAGTACATGTTACAAAACTATGAATAACATTTTCTCACAATTGCCAATATGAATCATTTTCAAGAGTTAGTAACTATACATAAAATTTGTTACATTGCTCATCCCTAATAAACTACATTAATTCCCTTTATAGGTAATGTTAGCAGAAAACATGAAAATTGAACATTTCATGTAATTATTTAAAAAGTATAGATTTATTAAAGCATGGTAAAAAGATTACACACACACACACACACACACACACACACACACACACATATATATATATATATATATATATATATATATATATATATATATATATATATATATATATATATATATATATATATAAGGTTGAATCCATAAAGGATTGCTAACACTAATTCGATGGCCTAATTCAGCGACAGCTTGAGAAATCATAATAGGTCTCCAGTTTAGTCCAAAGACTTTTTTGTATCTACATTTGTTTTGTCTGGTGAATTCCAATTTCTTCCTGCTTTAGCACTGTAGGTTCTAGTACTTCTTCACTGTTATTTTATATTACTATATATATGCTAATGAATAGCATGCGGTATCGCATTACAAAAAACATTAAACAATTACAAAAATAATATACATGACAAATAATGGAAAAAGATCATCCGTATATTGGAAATAAACTATTTTTTGAGGGTAGCTAAAGGAAAGTTAAATGTTTCTGAACCTCTTACTAGAATGACACACATATGCCTTATGAAAATGTTGCATATTATCGTTTTATTGCAAAAGTTCCCTCAGTTACAAACAACTTCCTCCATACATATCCTCCCACATTCCCTGCCTCAGAAAGTGATTACCGCATTAACTGATTCAAATCATCATAGCTTCTGTAGTAATCACTATCTCGAAGACCGATAGTTTCTCTATGAATACCACCAATGAAAGTTTTTAATTCAAACTGTTTTACTGAGATATCCATAGAATAAAAACTATTTCAAGTTATTCAAGACCCTAATATTATGTTTTGGTATATTCGTACTGTAATTTTTGCATTGTTTGCATTCACGCAAGCTTCTTATAAGCAAAATATAATTACCGAAAATGACATAAAAACTATCACGTTCATAGTCTCAAAAATAATATATAGTAGTTCTACCAACTATTAATCGCATTTACAATTCAAGAATTACCCACAGTCTAATTTTTACTGATTTTCTCCTATTTTCATACATAAAAAATATAGAAAACATCGATTGACCATTAAATTACCACCCCTCAAGGAGTTGAAGGCCAACCATTACAGACAACTCACTCAGAAACTCAGTTGAGAGAAATTCAGAATCATAATGTCATTCACAAAACTCTAACTATAGATTGCTGGAAAGAATTTATGAATCACTCGATGAGATTAATTCGCTTCAGGCCTAAATACAGTTATATTTACTGTACATAGGTACATCTATACACAGTTCTAGGATGTATATAATATATATATATATAATACAGGAGCACATGGAGAAGGATTCCCGCGCGATGTGTACACCAGAATATTCACCGTCTAAATGATTCAACTCCCTGTTTTCCCACTAGAGGGAAACCGTACATGTACTCTGTCTGGTGTCGCCATCTAGCATTTATTACAAGAATAAATAGTAAATATAACCATTTGTTACATAACTTCTATTATGCATGCAGAATCTCTCAAATTGAAATTTAAATGCGTAAACCTCAAAAAAATGCCTTCATCTTCGGGTCGACCTGATTTTCTTACTGATTTCATTGTCTACCTCTAATCACATATTTCATATTAAAATTTAAAGATCTAGAAAATTATTTCCAGAGAATTTCTTTTTCTTCAAACCTTATATCAAATGCATTCTTAATTTATATATGTCCTTATAAAATAATATAAAATTTTATTAGAATATAATTTTTAAATCAGGCCTTTCAATATGGTATTTTTCAACTATCAGAAATTATTGTTCCTTTTTATTCATCTAGGTTAGGAATCAACTTTTTAAAGGACAGAAATTGTTTTAATGAATCAATTCTCCAACATTTTTAAAAATTCTGATGTTAATTTACATAAATTAAAGGTTTTGAGTATCCTACCAAAATACCCGATCGAAGTTTATATGTATTTAAGGTAAAATACAAGAAAATGATAATAAGGATACATTTGAAAAAATATAAAAATATAAAAAATATAAAAGCATAAAATATATAAAAACAAATGGCTTGTTGCATGAAATTTTGTCATCTTGAAGTAGGTAGATTCTTATTGAAAATTAGGAGTTTTGAATTTTTGAGATTATTTGCTAAGTTATTGCATAGATAAATATCAATGATATAAATTTCACAAAGAAATATATTTTCTTAAAAATTGTTTAATGTAAAAAAATCTTGATCTCCAAAAATGTATGAGTTATTAAACTAAGTTTCCGAAATTTAAAAAGTAACGCTTTTGATTTATGAGTTCTGAAAAATTAAGTTTTAGTACAAAAATTTATCTTAGAGAAAATATGCACTTTTGAAAATATTCATAATAACATATTTTCAGGTATAAATTCTACTTCGTATTTAATCATTTTAATTTTTCCCCCTGCTCATTAAGAATATGAAAGGAAAGATAATTCGAGAAAGTTAAAATTTAAAATGCTTTAAAAATTTTTACACTTGTTTTGATATTTTTGTCAAAATTTCTGTTATAAAATAGTCAAATACTTCAATCAAAGTGAACTTATAAGTAATTTCTCAGTATTATGTGGAGTTTTAATGATTTGGAGATCATTTTAGGAGTATATAAGGCTTACTATCTGCTTATAATCCTAAATTATGAGTTCTGTTCCCAATACTCCTTTTTTGCTCTAAAGCAATACAAATTTTAGAAAAATGAAAGGATCATGCTTTCGACAACTTTTGTCTCAAAATTGTCAATCATTTTTTATTAAGGAATGTGTTACTTCTTTTATACCTGTATTTTATCACTTAATAGATAATATTCAATACTTTCTTAAATCATGGGTTTTTTAAAATCAATTGATTTCGAAATACACTCTGTACTTCAGTAATTTCTTTTAAATATACTGCAAAAAGACAACACAAAAGGATTGTGTAGGTATACGTTTGAAATATTAACTGATTTTTAAGAAGAATTTCCTTTGATAATTAAAAGTAATGAAAAACATCAATAATTAAACACATAAGTTTTATTTCTTAAAAAAATTGTAATAAGGTTTTTTTTATTTTCTATTAAAAGTAAATATATTTTAGTATCAATTGTAAAATATTTCTTATCTCTCTCTTACTATTATTTCTCTGTTTTATTTTGTTATTTAAACTAATTATAATCGTCATCGACAATTAAACAAATTTATTTTGAAATGTATTTAAAGTAACGTATGTCTTCGAAAGATGGCGCCACGAACACAGCTTTAAAAATTTCAAAGTGATTGCTCCAAGCTCGTTTGATTTCATTGACTAAAAAAACACACTTGATTGGTGACATAATGCACAAGGTATCTCATTTCCAGATTCGAAATTGTGAAAATCAAGAGCGAATTATAAAAAAAAAATTATATTCTCAAGAAAATTTTGATCCAATTTATAGTTTTACCGATTTGTATTTAAAAAATATAATATCGGTATATAAATTACTCAAAATATTTAAACATACTATCCAAAATAAATTCGAAATTGCGGGCACAGATACTTTTAATTTTAAGTTGTGCGAAATTTACAAAAAAAGCTTCAAATGGACCTCTTGTGTTTATAAATGATTTATGAAAGATCGCTATAAAAATATATTACTTCTGTATTGCTAAGGATAAAATATTACATGATTACAACTATAATTGAAGTCTACCTGTAATCATACGTCGTTTGATACATACATTAAATAATGTTATGGACTCTAAATTATATATTAATTGAAGTAGATCATTTTATTTTTGTTTATAAATATTGATGATTGTAATAAATAATGCTCTTAAAAATAATATTTTTTACCATTGAGACACAAAGAAAAGTAATTTTTTGCATGAGATTTTTTAAATTTTGTCGTTCCTGTTAGAAGGACGAGCAATAATATTCTTATTCTAATTAACTTACTTTGAAAAGCTCTTTTTAGTTTGGTAAGTGTGAATTCTTCTATGCAGTTCAAAGTTTGGTTTAATTTTTATCCAAACATATTTTTTTAAATAACTGTCAAATCAAGAATTGTTATTTTACATTTCTACATATTTAAACTATACTTTGGTATTTTAATTAAGCAGAAAATTTTTGTTGAAATTTAAACGAAAATGATCGTCCCACTCACACACACACATGTATATTTTCCAAAAAAAACAAATACTTCATCAAAATATTGTTCCAAATAATCACCAACTATTTAAAAAAATTAATAATTAAAACTAAATAATGACTACATTTCTGAAAGAACAAGAACTAGTTTGAATAAATATATAACAATTAGCAATGCAGATTGTGAATATTATTCAAAATTCCAAAAAATGTTAAATAATTTTTTAATTTTGATGCCTTTTCAATTCTAATTGATACAAACGAAAACCCCATTTAATGAAAGTGCATCTCTAACGATATCTCAATGAATAAAAATTAAAACAATTAAAAGTCTCACTGACCCACTTTTGAAGTATTTTTAAAAGCTTTCTTTTTCTACCAAAACTTACCGTTTTCATTTCCCTCAATTGAAAATTTAAAAATACTTAATCGATTATAAATGCAAATAGCTCTCATTGATTGCTGTAAATTGAAAGAAGTTTTTCTTTTCACTCCTGCTCATGGGATTTCAGAATTTTACATTTCTATTGAAAAATACCAATGGCATAATTTGGTTAAAAGCTTTTCCTATTTAGTGCTTTTCATAGCGTTTTTGCATGAAGCGTGTCGGAAATGTTAACACTAAAATTGTTTTCTAAAAAGAAAAGTTTGAGTAATTTGTGAGTAAAATGGAAATGGAACCTCTGAGGAAATATAAGAGAATTTTATATTAAAATGAAGTCCGGGGATAAGACAACTGTGCCATGATTAGTTTTTTGAGAAAGATAGAGAGAGAGTTGAGTGGATTCATTTTGGAAGAAAATAATGCATTTACCATATCACTTTTATTGCAACGAATTTTACTGCATATACACATATATAGATAGCTAGATTTAGTTATATTAGAAATGTTGAATCATTTTAATTAGTTACATATTTGACTTATACATATTTCAGTAAAAATTAATGTAATCAAACTATCAATCTCTGTAAAACAGTGCTTCTCAAACTTTCAATACTTGTGACCCAATTTTCAATCATATTTTTCTTCGCGACCCTCTCCCCTGTATACAATAACAATGTATTGAATTCAATAATAATGAATTTGACGTAAATCTACAAAACGATTACAATTATAAACCGTTCAAATTATCAAGATAAGTATTGTATGAATTTTGTATATAAATTTTATATATGACAAGCCCTTGAGAGTCGCTAGTAATTATTAATCTTGTTCTTAACGTCGTTTTGATAAATTAATTATCAAATACATTGTGCAGTACTGATCCATTTATAAGTATACAATATCAGTGTAAATACTATTCTGTCATAAGTTTACTTTATTATGTCAGAATGAATTTTGTTTTGCTTCCTTTCAGTAAAATTGTAATTTTTTAAATTTTTTAGTTATTTTATTATTATTTTTTTTTGACTTTTCGATATGCTCGAGTCCCCTTTGTAAGGTTATCACGCCCCTGGAGGGGCACCCCACAGTTTGAGAAGCACTGCTGTAAAGACAGAATTGACATGTTTGATTAAAGAATTATATACAATGTCGTCAACAGAGAGAGTTTACATCCCTATTAAATAATCGGGAAAATAGTTTTATCCAACAAAAGAATTACTGATTGTGAAATATTAATTTTTTCTACAAAATTTAACTGAACATTCTTCTTTAAAACCTTTTTCTTATCTTGTTATAGATACATATCTTTTATATACTTCCAGTAGCTAGTACATATCTTTCGCACAGGTGAGAGTTACTTTCTAAAAACAAGTAGACGAAATCTCAGAGGAGGTAATATCTATGGTAAAAAGGTAAAAATATCTCGGTCTACGGCGATTTTACTCCACCCCCTCCTTTTGTACAAGAAACAATTGCCAACTAAACTATGCTGCACATGTTTCACAGTAATGCTTGTAAAACTCGTTAATCTTTATACCAGAAATGTATGAACCACTTAACTTTCATCAATTTGATGAAATCTTCTTCGTCAAATTGATCGCTTTTAGTCTATTTTGGCTTCTTAAAAGCTTATATAATTTAATTGTTTGTTAATTATTTTTATATATCATGTCGTGAAAGACAGCATATTTCACAGAAATATATGAATTGTGTGTTTTGATGTTATAGAAGATGTGTTTGTTATTTTGAAACAAATGGACTGTAATACATATGTTGTTGCTGTTGTATCCTTACCACTTGGTCGACAGAAACATCTAGATCAACTCTATAAACCTGTGCGTTTTTAAACAATGAAGAACTATAGCAGGACCGGAAAGCAGCTGTTTCTTAGGTAACCGATACAAGCCAAAATGTGGGCAAGAGCGTCTTGGATCACTTTGCAATTCGGAATTTAAAACTCGCCCCATGTCATTGAGCTAGAGCAGGGGTACTCAACCTTTTTTCTGCTGGGCCACATACATATGTCAGCTGTCTCACGCGGGCCGCATACATATGTTAGTTATATCACGCGGGCCGCAGTATGAGGATAAAGGGGAGAAATGCTTTAAGATCAAGATAACGTTGGAAATTTAAAATATGGAAAATTGATCAAATATTATATAACTCCTGTTTTGCTTATTTCAATTATTATTTTTTATTTTTGTCACTAAGACTAAATTGGAAGCAATTAAGAAATACTCCTTCACAATTTCTGAATCAGTAAACGGTTTCATATGATTACGAATAATATAACAATCTTCATAGGATGTCTTTGTTACTATTGTGATAATACCACTAATAAAACACTTTGCTGCTGTTGCAAAAGGTTATTCAAGAAAAAGTCTATTCATCATCTCTTGAAAAAGAACTTCGAGAAAAAGTGTCATTGAATGATTTCTGTTTATTGGTATTTTTTAAATACAGAGCACTTTCGTGACAAATTAAACAATTACTCTAAACCATGTTTATTTTTCACTACAAAACAGTCAACCTCAGGGGACTTATCTACCGCCGTATCAATGATACGGGTCCCCCAAACTACAAGGGCCCCAACATGTGTAACTACAGTCTCACTAACAGGGCTCCCATATCTGAAAAAGGGCCCCGAAGAAATTTTGATTCTTAATCGTCTTGAAACGATATATTTTCTTCGAATATTTTTGGCTTGCAAGATATGAAAGGTAGTTAGAAATTAGTTCTCCCATAAAATGTCACTACTCCACTACTGTCTGTTATCATTAATCGCTCCAAAGAGAAAAAAAAATATCAATTCGTATCTGTACGACACCAACAGCAAAAAGAAAAATTGCTATAGTTGATTTCTTGACAAAGAATTTTCCACCAAATTTTTAATACATTGTTCTTAGATAAGTAAATGTCTCAGAGCAATGGGTAATAATCGGGCCACTTAAAAATGCTCGCGTGGGCCGCAGGTGAGTATCACTGAGCTAGAGTATATCCACTGTGAAGCCTAGCAAAAATAGTTTCAACTCGTCTACTGCTTGTTCCAAGCAAAGCAGCACCAGGACGGTTTCCTTTGTACTACTCATATACGGGGTCTGACACCAAGAGGAACAGGTATTTTGTTTGACCCTGTAGCAATTTCTGAAAAATTAAGGCAAACACCATGTATAGAATCTTTATGACTGTCCTCATTGAAAAGTTTGTAATACATATGATAAATGTGATAAAAGCTACAAAAATCAAGGAAATAAATGTCCAATTTTCTGTACTAACATGTATTTCTGTAATTATTAAAAAAATTACTATTTTTCCTCTATTCTCTCATGTAATATTTTATCAAGTTTCACAATAAAATGAATATCTGTCCGATAAAATATTTTCTCTCTTTTACAATCTTACTTTCTCATCTTTTCATCCAATTTCCTTTTATCTAACGTATTTCGTTCATTCCGAAAGCATCCTTTGTTCGAAAGCGGGAAATTGCTTGACTATTCTAATGAAGGTAGGTGGAAACGATAACAATATAAAAGTGTTTCTACAGTTTTCCACTTCGGATGAGGCTTTTATTATTCAATCCAAAGGAACTGGTTGCTCATTTTCTCTATATAAAGATGCAACTTCCAGCTTGTAACATGAAGTAGTAAATAAACATATTTAGGAATTTCTAAAGTTATTCATAATGGGTTCAAAGGGTAAGGAGACTTAGTGTTTAGAAATTATTTATTAAAACAATAATTTATCTTTTATTCTCACTGTTAGATGTATGTGAATATATTTATTATAATTTGACTTATTTATTTCAATTTATACATTGTTTTTAAGGTATCCAACTAAGTTCGGAACCGTGATTTTGCAAAAGCGTGTGTAAATGGATAATATTTATGAAATTTAATGTCACTTAGATTAGAATAGATGTATAAAATTGTTTTAAGGACATTATCAAAAAAATTATTTAAATACTATTTTGCAAAAATTAACTTAGAATAACCTTTCCAAATTTCTCCTTTCTTGTAAGAAATGAGTCATTGTGATACTTAATATTTTGCCTGTATTCAGCTCGAACTGTACAGAGGAATCAACTAAATTGAAGTGCAGTAACTCGGAAGTCGGTTTTGTCCATGTTTTCAAAACAGAGGAGAAATTTAAAAAATACGATAATTTTCAAATGGTGTAACTCTGAAAATATGTAATTTTTCAAACATATAGTTGAGCCTCTGTACAGAGGTCTATGCTTAGACAGGTAAAATATTAATACATAGAAGCTATTTCTACAAAAGGAGAAAAATTTGGAAGCCTAAGTTAATTTTTTTCCAAAATATTTATTTAAAAATTTTTTTCCCTTTTTCCTTAAAACAATTTTATATATATTTAATCTAAGTGACACCCAAATATCATGAAAATTTTACATTTATGTTTTTTTTTCATGGTTTTAAAGCAATTAAGCAATTTTCGGGGAAAACTACTTGGAAAACGCGTAAAGTGGTCATGACAAGTAAGAGATCATGGTAACAAGATTTTTGTGCGTGTTGATTTAAGAAGCTGATTCCACTAAACATTCCTCGTGAATCTTGCTCGATGAGCGTTAAATGCACATTGATCAAATTTCCCTTTTGGGTCTTTAGGGAAGTTTGGGATGGGAAGTTGCGAATTTTAAAATTTTAGCCTTTTTTCAGACTGTGGTTTAAGCCCAAAGCCCGGTAAAAAATAGTTTTTTTTTTTAAAAGTGCATTTTTCTTTACAGTTCTTCAAACATATTAATAACTAAGATTTTTTAAATGTTAATATTTTATACATTTAAGTATTGTATAGCTTATGTAGGGTATAATGCCTGTAACAAAGGTATTTAATTAATATAAACAAGAATATTTATCAAACTAAGTTTGAAACACAAAGTGAAAAGTACCTTTTCTTAAATATCCTTGAAAGGATGTACTGAGGCAATGGGTTTATTATGCACTTTCCTTACATATATTTGTAGTGGTTGTATTTATATAAACTAGTAATAGCCTCCGGACTGAAGTGATCCTTTTGGACCAGTGGTATGTTACGTACTTAAGAATCAGAAGGTACAAAGTGCTAAATTCCCCCCAATTTACCTGAACTAAGGTTTCAACCTCCCCCGGGAGCTGTCGTACAAAAATCTACCCGCCCAAGACAAACAAAAACTTGCCAAAAACAAAAAACCCCGGAAAAGCGGGAAACAATCAAAGCCGTCAAAAACCCCCTTGACGCCCCAAAACAAAAGACTGACACGCTCGCCATAACAACTATATTGTTCGCTCGCTTATCCACCGACTCACCGGGGGGGATTTTGTGTGTTTGTGGTGGTATTTAATAAACCAGAAAGCCCCCGGGCAGAAGTGACCCTTTTTGGTCCAGTGGTATGTTACGTGCTTACGGATCAGAAGGTGTCGAGTTCCATCCTCCTTCATATTTTAATTGCTATTATGTGCATAACAATCTAAAAATGATTTCATTATCTTAAAGATTAAACTGATGTCACTGTGTTCCGTTATTTTACTTCTTAAAATTCTAACGATTGATAGATGATTGGAATAATATTATTGATTTAAAACGAGAGATTTCCTCATTTATAGGTAAAAAGGAAAAATTCATTAGAACGTAAGTTTGAAATCTTTAGAAAATTGTTAAGGAAAGAAATTGGCAATCAAAGGAAATATATAATTAAAGAATTGCCAGAAATATTTTGAAGTTTTCAAACAGAGTAAACAAGCTGATGATCATTAAAATAGACTCAATTTTTTAAATATTGGGAGTGTTATTGTTCTGGTTTATTGCCAGCAATATATATTTGAGTAATCTTCTAGCATGGATTTAAACTTAATTACAGAAGAATAAGAAAATAAAATTCGACTGCTAGAATTTTAAATCCAAAGTACTTATGAAAGGAAACCGCTAATTATAAGTAAATAAAGATGAAATTTTCCTATTTTTGAATTTTAAAAGATCATGAAAAGCAATTTAGATCAGAAACTAAAATAAAATTATTAATAAGGTTGAGGTTTTGAAATTGAGAATGATTTTAATTTAAAATTCTTCAAAACAAATAAATAGCGTTATTACTATCCTATTTTATCATTATTTTAGTTGACGCATTTTTGAAAAATTGTGCAGAGCTTAATATTCTGATAAACAAAATATTTGTTTGTTTGAGAACATTAATTAAAGTCAAAGTATATGAGAAAGGATATTATGCATCATTAGAATATCAACAATTCTTAATTAAATATTATTATAAAGAGAGGATACTGGAAATAAAATGCTTTATTTTTTTATGGTTCTTTCAAATAATTAGTTATTTTAGTTGCGTAGATTTGGAGGTATAATAAAGGGTAATTGTTAGTAAATTAAAATAAATATGGAACCTTTCAAAACTTCAATATCATTATGTTTGTGTGTGTGTGTTTGTCAACACATCGTTATTTTAAATAACATTTTGAAATAAATATTGAAAATAATGCCTGTTGAATATATGAATTTCCTATTTCTCGCTTCATAACTTATTTTTCATCATTGTAGATAATTTAATATATTTTTTCTTCACAAGTTAATAAACAATACAAATGTCAGAATAAGATTTTTAAAAATTTAAATTATTAATTTTTTCCTTGCCTCTTAACTTTTAGTAATTGACAATTGGGGCAATTTTAGGATAATTTGATTCAATTTAAATGAGGAAAAAATATTTAACAAAACCCCATTTAAAAATATTTTTTTTCCATATTTTTTATATATTTGTAACACCGAAAACATTTAAAAAGATAATTATATGATCTTTACTATTTTTATGATCAGTTACAGAAATGATTTTTTGAATAATTATTTTTTTGCAAAAATTGTTTTAAAAGTTCAAATTTCTTACTAATATATATTTAACTTTTTCCTTTAATAACAACATATTTTCTTAATTTATAAAGTTTATCTTATTACAAGTACTGAATAAATGATTGCTATAGTTTCAGAACTGATAGACTATAATTTTAGACCCCTGTATTCATTCATACTGGTTAGAAGCACGTTTCTGCACCTTTTCCCCCCTTCCGGCTGCCATCAATTTTTTACAAATTTCTTTTTGTCACATTTTGATTGCTGATACTCTCTCTTCTTCGGTACACTGTGCATGCGCCATCGTTCCGAAACCGAAGATATTTCCATCGTTTATCCAGCATGGAATGTAGTTTCTTATGGTGATTGTTTGATTCATCTACTTCATTCTTATCTTTCAAGGAAATGACAAAACTTATTTTTACAAGCTTTTTTTTTAAATTGTGGAAAAAATTTTGGGGGAATCTTTCAACTCAATTTTAAGGGTGATGTCTTCCCCCTTGAGTAAAAATTTGAGTAGCGTTTGGTTCGGATGACAACACATGTTTTAACTATTTATATCCCCATATTTGCAACCAGTTAAAAAAAATATTAAAATAATTTTTTTCGGGGGGAGTCTCTGCAACTCAATTTTTGGGAAACTGATGCTTTAAAACCGATTAAGCTTTTAAAATTTTTTATAAAGTTTAGTTTAATTTTTTAAAAAGCATTTTTGGGCCATTTATATTTCCCCATATCGCAATTAGTTAAAAAAAATATTTAAATTTAAAATAATTTGTTCGGGTGTAATTTGCAAACTCAATTTTGGGCTGATATTTTCCCAAACCCATTGGCTGAAATTTTGTAAAACACATTTTACAAGTATTATAGTAAAAAAAAAAAAAAAAAAAAGAGTTATAATACTTTGTTTTTTCTTTGTCCAATTTTTTTTTGTCTTAGATTTAAAATCCCAGTCCCCATTATTCTCTTTTTGCGGTTCCAGTGAATATCTATCTCTAGGGCCCCCCGGGAAAAAAAATTAGTACCCCTGGCTCCTGTTCAAAAAAACGGGAAGACCTTCAACAATGATGCGAAATGGATGAAAGACCGGGAAACCCTTTCCAGATAACTGTTAAAAAATAAATTAAAGTAAAAGAACTTTTTTTAAAAATGTTTTTTAAAAAGCTCTAAAAGAATGAAATAAATGTTTTTGTTAAAAAATTTTTTTTTATCAACTTATGCGCAACACCTTTTTAATAAAAAGCTTTTTGGGGGTTTACCGGTAGATAAACAATCAAAATTAAATAACTTATCTGATTGATTTTATTTTTAAAAAATTTTTAAACTAAGTAAATAGGATACTTAAATCTCGCTGCAAGCATATCATAAATTTTAATGCGTTTTAAATTTATAAAAATAATTTTTTTAAAGAAAAATTTATTTTATTCTTTTTTTGAGCATTTAAATAAAAACTTTTTTTACAAAGTTTTTTAACAATTTATTAAACCAACCTTATAAATATCATTGTAACGAACTCTAGACCCATTCTGAAACTCTAGGTGTGATTGTGGACTGATCTAATATACTGCGCGCGCGCCTGCACGAGTGCCACACAAGATGTATTAGGTGATAACCTCTCGAAGAGAGAGGACGTTTAGCTCCGCCAGCGATTTTTTTGGATATTTGGATTCGGCGATTGTGTAGCAACGAGAGAAAACGGTAAGCTCCACGAGCGAGCTTTGTGAGGAGATAATTCAGTGATTGTTTTTTGAAGAGCTTCTGTGAGCTTCGCTAGCGAGCTTTGCGTGAAGGTTTTTGTATCTGCTAGGGGACTAATAATTAGGGGACTCACCCTGGCTAATAATTTGCTTTATTCCTCTAAAATAGTCAACAAACTCGGGAGATTTATGATTTTTACTTAAAATGTTTATAAAGTGTAATGTAATTTTATGTTGTGTGTGATCGTGACCCAATAAAGGGGTCTCAGAAGTGTTAATTTTGTCTCGAGGAGTGAAAATATAAACAATTTTCAAACAGGTATAATTCTTTTAAATTAAAATTAAATAATTCGAATCTTTTACACATTATTTACAAAGGATTAGGGCTTCAAAAAAGTACGAAATGTTCGAAATATAATCATAATTTTAAAAATTATAAGCATATGAAAATAAGAAATAATTTTGTAATAAATATTTTTTGCTTTACGCACGCTATTTTCTAAAATAGTAGCCTTTCATGTGTAAGCCTTTATAAAATTATGAAATGTATCATACTTTATAAGCCCTACTTAATTTAACAAAAATATATCTTTTGTATTTCCAAATATTGAAATTAAAAAAAAATAATTGGAAGCTAACTTTGTTATTTTTTAGGAAATATAATTTATATTTCTAATTTTATAAAAATAGTACAGTGTAATAAGGACACATTCAACTTCATAAATCAACTTATTGCTAGTAATCAAATCTACTATTTTAGAAAATAGTACGCGCAACAAAAAACTGAATTACTATTTCTTATAGAAATGTTTTTTATTTTCATATGTTTCTAGTTTTTAAAATTATGATTATATTTTAAACGTCTTACACTTTTCTGAAGCCCCATTCCTTTATAAATAATGTGTAAAAAATTCAAATTATTTAATTTTAATTTCAAAGAAAGCCCTCTAGAGAAAGTTAACACCCCTGAGACCCCTAACATCATTTAATTTTCATCAACTGACAATCTTAGGACATTACATCATGCATGCAACTATGAATTGTTTTCTTATCAACGAAGCAGTTACACAAGATTTTGAATGCAATAATATTCTAAACTTCTGAGACATGTGATGTATTTTGTATTAATTAAAATAAGTTTTCGATACACATTGGGCTATTACAATACTATAACGTTTCTCAAACTGTGGGGCACACCGCCCATGGGAGGCGTAGTAACACTAAGAGGGGGCATAACCATATTGAAAAATGAAAAACAAAAAATGATTAATTTACTGAAAATAAACAAACAAAACACATTCTGACAATGATAAAAAATAAAATGCACATTTACACTGATATAATGCACTCATAAATGTATCATTACTACACAATAAATTTTTAAATTAATTTAACGATACTAAGTTAAGAACAAGTTTAATAACTACCAGTGACCTCTTGGGCTTGTCATATATATATAGAATTATATACATAAATTAACACTCATCTTGTTAGTTTGTACGGTTTATAATTAATCCCTCGCCAATGCCACCGTTTAACACGTAGGCTAAAGCGTATGTGGTGTATGGTGGGGGGAGAATAAATAAGAAAATCCTCTGGAAATAAGCGGTTCCAGACACTCTCAAGGTCCTTTTATCGCATTTCAAAGCCTTAGGAGCAATTTTATGAATATCAGTGCACTGAAAATATCATACTTCGGAAAGACGTATATATACGTCCAGGGCAATTAACGCACTGACTGAGAGAGACGTTTATATACGCCGGTGGCACTTAACAGGTTTGAATCGTATTGTAGGTTTAAAAGTACAGTATTTTCGAATTAAATACATTGTTAGTGTATGGAGGGTGGCGCGATGAAAATCTTAATTGAATATTGAGTCGCCAATATTCAAAGTTTGAGAAATACTGCAATACTATTAAAGCAAATTTTAAAAAAATGATTTCTGAAAACATCTCTTCTTATTTCTATCTTTTCACAAAATACCCAATTGCTTTTTCGTATCTTTTCACATCCCATTATATTACAAGTCTCCCTGAGTCTAAAAAGCGTAACAAAAGAGACCGCAAGCATTCGATAAATGACTATGACATGAAGAGAGAGTGTAGGCATTGTGGCACAACAACGGCTTAATCTCTCCCCTGGCTGCCATCTCAGCTCTGCTCGCATTCTTAAGCCCAACAACTTCGAGAGTACTTTAAAATATCACATTTGCCGTAACATCAACTTTGCTCTGGGGACTCCGAGAGAAACTCCATCCACTAAAAGCTTAACTAATGATCTCTATTTTCAGCTAACTACACCTGGGACCGAAGATCCTTTCAGTTACTGAAGCGAATGGTTTGCTGTGCACCTGAGACTTGCAATGGACGATTTAGATTTGTTCACGAGGTCTTTTGTTTTTGTGTTTATATGAAAAAGAATTCTAAGTGATGTCTCAATTAAACTGATGAAGATATGTGATTGCATTTTTAGAGATTGAGTGCAGTCTTGTTTTTGGTTTATTTCTTGTATCTCAGAGAGATAGTTTTGTTAACTACTACAGAAGAGAAACTTTCTCTTGAAATTTGTTAAAACTAGTTTTTAAAGGTTAATATTTTCTACAGAAAAGAATTATGGATAATTAATAAATTTAACTTCGATTTCGTAGAAATTGAATTTTGTTTGTTAAGGTATCCGACTACCCTAAAATCATGATTTTTTTCAAAAATTGACAAATTTGTTTTGTGATTTTATTTTATAGACCATCTTATTAGCTTAATAAAAATACCAAGCATTTTGTTTTCAATTCTCTAGAACAAAACTACAAATGTTTTAAGTAAAGAAGATGCCATAACTTGACACAAGATGTCAAACTTTGGGGTAAAAATGCGTTTTTACTTCCGAAATGTGTTTTTTCGAAAACTCAAACGCGGGACAGCGATTGCTCGAAAGGTTTTGAAAATAATTTAATGAAACTTTTTGTAAATGTTTTGAATAACAGTAGAAGTGTTTTGTTCTTTAGATTTATCAATCACTGTATTATTTCAGAATTTACAGTCCTTTATGTGAATATAATCCCTGTTTTTTTAAGCAATTTCATATAGTCACTAAGATAGAGGGCTCTAGATATTGTAAAAATTAAAATTATTATCCTGAAGGTAATTTCAAACATGAATAATAAAGTAACACATTAAATTTGAAAAATTGAGAATTTGTTCGAAAAATTTTGTACAGAGCGGGCCCCATTTATGTAATTTTTTGGACATTTTTACCAGTTTTTTCCCATTTTAATAATCCCTCAGGGGCTCACCTTCTTTAGGTGAGTACGGGTTTCACGCCCCGGAGGTGCCTCTAGTCTTTTTCCTCTCCTAAGGGTTTACTGTCTTTTGGTAAACATGGGATTCACGAACCCAGGGTACCCTAGTGATCTTTCTCTATTTTCGGCCCTTCTTCTTGCCATTCAAAATTTCTTTTCTTCCTTTCTCCCGTCTAGACCACAGACCAATTCTTACACAATGAACTATGTTCAAAACTTATATTTTTCTTATTGAAAATCCCTTTTTATTACTAACATATTATGGTTTACATTTGTATTGTGTTAGTTTAGTTCCTTTTTCGTATATTTTAAATTTTGATTATGTTACTATTTATTTCGATTAACACCGTTGTTTTCAACCCATGTTTGCCGTGTGCGGCGGTCCCGTAAGGGGGGGAAATGGTGTTCTGGGGATCCTTTTATGTTCCTTTGCCCACGCTTCTCCAGTATGGAGGAGGTTAGTGGCCTAGGGATACCTCTGCGTTCCCGGCCCACGCTTCACTGTAGACGGGTGGTAGGGAGTGAGCCCTCTCCTGTCAATCGGTTGGTAGTACCTCTCTTCGGTGTCCCCGAAGAGACACTGCTGTAGGGTTATGCTGCAGATAAGGGGTGTCGGTTTACCCGTTGATCCCTCACCCTTTGACCGTATCACTATCTCTGGGTGTACCCAGGTAAGCGCCGTGCCTGGTTTTTGGCCAGTTGACCGCTAACACCGCCCCTTGTTGGACTCGTGGTGGGTGGAAGCACGCCAGATGAAGTGGTATGCGCTGTTATGGATCCACGTCGCTGCTGTGCCCGGGTAAAGGCCTCGTATTACCCAACCTAAATATTGACAAAATTCAAGTGACTAATACAAGATTTTTAAATACTTACCGAACAATGAAATGTCTTCGAAATCACCTTTTGCTATTCAAAAAGCCTTGATAGGAATAGGTGGTGAACCGAAATCAGTAAAACACTATGCCCCTGGGGATCAAACTAATTGAAACTAATTCCGCTCTCTACAAACAACAAAATCTTTTCTTCTTGCAAAAATCCTTTCTAAATTGTCCTTGTTTCTGTGGTTCCAAGTAATACTGTCGCTTAACTCTTGTCGAGGTGTCATTTCTGAACCTGACCTTGTTGACCACTACTGATGCAGAAACTCATGGATTTCTTTTCTAGTCAAGGTGTTATCTGAAATGTAAAGAATAACAATAAAAAGACACATCAATAATTCCCACCAAACATATAATTTTAACGTTTAACAGCCCCAAACTACCAACAACAACAATAAAAAAGCCGGCTACCTTAATTGTAAAATTCGCCCGTACATTCCGAATCCTCTTCGCTGTTTCAAGTGCCAGAGGTTCGGACACTCACAAACTTCCTGCCGTGGTCAACTTACTTGCTCTAGATGTGCGTCTGTTGGACATGCTTCCACAGATTGCAGTCTAGGAGCTTAAAATGTATTAACTGCTCTCAAGCCCCATTCCGCCGATTCACAAACTCTGCCCCAAGTGGAGAACTGAAAAGAAATTCAAGTAATCAAACCAATAAAAATATATCTTATTTAGAAGCACGAAAATTACTAGTTCCACAGTTATCCCAGACTTATGCACAGGCTCTCAAACCCCTCAACTGTAACCATAAATAACACAAACTGATGAAACCATTACAAAAAATAGTATGCCCGCCGTTGAAGTTATTGCAACCATTGAAACTCGTTCCAAAGACAATGCAATATCTTCCAAAATTCCTATGCCTAAATCATCAACCATAACTCAAGCAAACCTCTACCATCCACATCTTCTGTAACAGTTATATCGTCATCTGAATCTCAACCATCTGTTCCTTTAATAGATACTACTCCCACCCCATCTAATAATTTATCTACATCTACTGCGATTCCTTCATCTAATAAAGCACTCACTTCAACCACTGTATCAATGTGTTTACACCTCTTACCAACTAAAACACATGTCCTGCTATTGAAACTGAAACCCTGTACCCAATACTCATACCTTCTAAGCATCCCAGAATGCAAAAAAACTTCAAAAGCAAGAAAAAAGACGCCGTCCGAAAAAGAAGCCTTGCAATTCCGAAATACATAAAATTGACGCCTCACAAACCTAAGAAAGCACACACCTATACAAGACTCATCAGACGAGTGACATGCTTGTATACGATGTTGAAGAAGAGGGAATCACCAAAGGAAAATAAACTTTGGAGAGGTGTGGAAAAATTTCGAAGAATGGTGGCACGCTTATGATTGGAAACGTGAAGAATACTCCCACACGTTGACCCCAACCCGTAACAGAAAAATGAAATTTGCAAGAAAATAACTTTTAAAACATCTTGCAAACATACCAATTGAATTTAATACAAAATTTTACATTTCTGTCGTGTAATTTCCAAATTTCACTTTTTACTTAATGCATTTCTTTTCTGACATGGTGGGGATAACAATCTCCAGCACAATGTATTTCCAACTTTGGCTTTTAATAAAATGTAAATATATAAATATGAAATTTTAAAAAATTTAATTAATTTATGCTTAAAAATATAAATTATAATTTTTTAAATTTCTAACTTTTAAAAAAAATTTTTTTATAGAAATTGTAACAAATGTTTATGCAGTATAGCCGAAATCGGCTCTTGCGCCAATAAAACCCAAAATCACTCACCACTCAACACCCCATTTTAATAATAATAAATTTTTTTTTCTGTTTTTAATTTTACGATTTTTTGCTTAAAATATACTAAATAAACCTAAAAATCAGTAAAAAATCCCCTTATCTTCATTTTTTAAAAAAAAAAGTTGTCGCAAGTATATATATAGTCGGATACCTTAAGTTTAAGATACCTAAAATTTCATAATTGTCACTTTTTTTGTCTTCATATAAATGTATATTAAAGAGAGGAATTCATTCTGTTTACTATAATCTTAATAATTTTTGCTATACCTCTGAAACTGAGAATTTGTGTGTACATCTTTAAATTAACCCTTTATCTGTCAAGTTACTTTGATGAGTTGGGTACAAACATTGTGAAATTATTTTGTTGCAAAAACTTATATTTTTAGTACAAAATAAAATGTACTTAGAAGTTAAAAATTGGTAATTTGAATTACTTGCATAAAATTACTTAGGTTTTATAGCAACTGCATATAAAACCTAAACATTAAACAAAAAAATTTGGTTGCCCCACAGTGTGGCTTTTGTAAAGTTCACTTTCTCAGTGGATCATTATTTTCTAAAAAATAAAATATAAATATATATATCTGTATACCTAATAGAAGTTTAATAATTCAGTTTTATTTCGTATAACTGGAAACACTTTTCCTTGCAAAGACTAACTCCGCAATTATTACCCAAGAATCATATGTGTACCCTCCTTTTTTTTTTTCCATTTACATTCTTTTTTGAACAACAAACTTTGCAGTGTCTGCAGACTGATGTTTCATATTAGTAAGAGGAATATGGAATATAAAATATCGTTCAGTAAAACGGGCAGGGCTACCTACTTTAGGTGTTCTGCTAGGATTTTTTTTTGTCCAGAAACTGTATTACCCTATTCATGTAAGAGCTCTCCTGCAACTTGGATTCGAAATTCTAAAAATATAATACTTTTGCAACTAAAGTTTTGTAGAGCAAAAATGAGTTCTGAAGTACCTTGTGTAATAAACGCAAACATATATTTTTATAAGCCGGCTGGGTGGCGTGGTTGGTTTGTCGCTAGCCTTCTGTTCCCAAGGTTGCGGGTTTGACCCCTGCCCAAGTCGGTGGATTTTCATGACTCAGAAAATCGACAGCGGCCATGTCGTATGATTAAACGGCATGTAAAAGATTTCTAGGAGTGCCTAGACAAAATTAAACTCTAGTACACATTGTTCGCATCGTCAGAACTCTAGGGAAGAAACTGGGAGTCAAAATTACCTGCGGCGATTGGTATCCGCCAAAATGGCGCTGAACTAAAAAGAAATATCAGCTTTTGGTGATGTACTAGGTAGATTGATGAACTCTCTTCATAATTCAAGTATTAGGAAATAAAAAAATATTTTTTATAATATTTTCTATGCTTTTCTAGATTTTGGAGGTGAAAAGGATATTTCCTCATTTTTTTACAGTGATCTACACTGCCCATAGTAGATTACTTAAAAATTGCTCCGTATCATACTCGGGCAGGACATTTTGGAACACTGGCATCGTGTCCGAGATTATCTCGGGCATGACAGTTGAAAGTTAAAGTAAAATAATCTCTTTGTCCTTATTTTGACAAAAATGACTCTAAATTTTGACCGGAATTCATAATTTCTATTTTTTGGAAGTTCCAAACGAGAAATTAAATGAAAGCTTAAAAAAAGCTTTTTAAAAATTAAGCAATTCATGACAAATTATATATATTACCGTCTGAGATAAAAAAGTATGATATCCTATACACAATGTGTTCTATCAGAGACCACTCTTAAAAACATATTTGCGAATCAGAATCTATAAATACTTCTTTATTATTAATTATAAATTATCAATTTAATATAGTAAATCCTCTTATATTTTTGAAGATATGTGACAATTAATTAAATCAATGATGAACCAGAGATGTGTGAATTTTAAAAATGAATTTGATACTTTAAATATTAATTACCAGATAAGCTGAAGTATTAATAAGTGATCAAGGGACTTTTATGAATATGAATTTAACCTTTTTATATCACACAGAAAGTATTCTTTATATCTCCTGACAAGGGCTAATTCGGGTTGTTTTAAAATAAAGTAAAGTGAAAGGTTGTCAATTAAGTTAATTCAATTCCTTGTTAATATTAATTTAATTAAAGTCACTGAATTATAAAAGAAATTTAACTCATAAAATATCTTTGGAAATTTTTGACACAATGATTTAGTTTTACTTTAAAAATTTATCTTACGTGGATAGATTCCAAGATTATTCTTTCATAAAAGGGAATGAAATAAGGTCAGAGGGTAAGGAATTTTGGTGTTTAATTCCTGATAGCGACAATATCTACTTAAATCTAAAAGAATAAACTAATTGATATCATTTATCTTTTAGAAAATTGAGATGTTTGATACAGTAACGCTACATTCTATTAAATTATTTTGAAAAGAAACAAAACTTTTGAAATTAATTTAATTTTAAATGAATTATAATTACTGTATTTATTCAAATCTAAGCCGCCATGGATATTACGCCTCACCACAAATTCTCTGCAAGATTTTGTGAAAAAGATAAAATAGTTTAAAATGTTTTATCGATGTCTAATTTTACGAAATTAAAATAAATTTTGAAATGATAACTAATCAGAAGTAATTATTAGTTATTCTATCAGAATGAAATACTTTTAAATATAAGGGGTATCGAAATGAAAATGATTCGAGGCGTGTATCCGTGAGATGCATATGGACAGAAATGATACAGATACAGAGATAGAAACAGAAGTATTTAATAAGTAAAATGCATACGAAGTTTGTTAAAAGAAATCACGTATGACGTTTAGACAGGCTTCCCATTATTTAGGAAGATTACTAATTCTGTACTTGAAGAACAATGACGGTTGATCAGAGAACCAGTTCAGAAAAAAAAACTGATAGAAACGTTAAACTCACTTGAAATCACGAACGTTTCGTTGTGGATTTCACCTTGATTGCAGTGTCAATATGTATAATCAGCTTTTTTGCCACAACTTTATGTGTCTGACCCGGTCACAGAAAATCCCTTGTCTCCTGTCAACCGTCTCTAAACATTCTCGCCAACTTCATCACCGTGGACTTCGACACATGTGTCACCGTACACAGACAGCATTCTGCGCTGAATATGCACCGGCTAAAACTCTTTCAGTGTTAAAAAACTTTATTACACTTCGATGATCCGTTTTTGATGTAGTTGCATCCACGCCAGCCATTTTTAAATTAATGCTGCATTCTTACGAATGCAATCGTCACAAATAGGCTTGCGCACTTGCGTGTGTGGTATATACTCCTTCCCTATCGCAATTGTTTCACGAAAAAAGATTGCAAATAGTTCGCATGCGACGCTTCGAATAGCTTTAATTTGAACATACATACGTGTGAATCAGCAATTACTCTAAAAACCCCATAAAAATTTTTTATTTTCCCTTCGATTCTCAGCCACATCTGATTTTCAGTAGCATTGACATTGGGATAAGAGTGCGGCTTAAATTAGAGTAAATACTGTAGTTTTAAATTATTTAATTTGTTGAACGTATATGGATGGTTATTCATAGGTCCTCTCCCCTCCTGTTGTTTCGAAGCTTTACAGTAGAAACACTGAGAAGAATACAGCAAAAAGAATATTTCAAAGTATGCAGGCATTATTTACATACAATGTAGGTGTTTTATATGTAAACCCTTGGTCACTCAGTAAACGCCAGTGCGATTGTGAAGTTCCTGTCTGATGATCAAGAAAAATCTACTCAGCATGGTTCTATCAATATTATTGACCGCACGTGTTATCCTTTCACACAGTTCTATAACATAACGTGGCAAAGAAAGCAAGAAAACTTGCTCTTTTACATACCTTCTAAAGAAAAAGCCACACGTTGTTAAATCCGGTGATTGTGGCGAACATTTGTACATAGGTACATCATTTTAGGAAGCGCGCCCAGTATATCAATGAAATGTGGGTCAACACTAGTACGTCTGTTGGTGTCGATTGGACACCGGAGTCGGTTTAGTTTGTTCTCTTTCTCCACTTTGTCAGGGATTCTGAAAATTTTTCGTGATTTTCAATCATTTTTCATGGTGATTACACAGAAAACGTTTTGTAGCTTTAGGTTAATTAGAAGAGATTTTACAAGTAAATAGACTACGCCGACTGGTGTCATTTCGACACCAAGGTAATTTTTCATTATAAATAACTTTTGCTCAGCAAAAGATAGTTCACTAAGTAGATACCATTTGTAAAACAAGTAATATCTCACATTTATTTGTCCTTGAATGCAGTGTTATTGGGTTCACAGCGGAAATCAGTCAGCTGTACTAAAATCATTGTGTCTAAGTGTTTCGTTATATAGCATTTGCTTATCTGCTATTACGTTCAAATAACGTAAGTGCAAGAAATTTAAAAAAATCAGGTAAATATTGAATTTAAAGGAATGACAAAGTCACTAAAACGCAAAAAGTGCGAAATTAAAGACTGTAACAAAACTAAAAAAAAATGTGTTTCCCTTGCATGAAAGAGGTGTGTGGAAAATGTACAGGAAAAATTGAATATCACTGTGTTCATTGCAAGTGAGGTATGTACAAAACATTATACATAAAAACAATAAACAATAATGAAAAAATTCGCATTCTCACGAAAATTAAGATTTTTCTCATTGTGCTGATATTTATGAATATTTTATTATTATTAATAAGTATATTATTATAAATAATTATTCATTAATATATTATTCCATTTTACAGGAATACGTAGTTTGTTTTGTTATATTTTTTATAATATAAAGAGTCATAATATATATAACAATTACCTGAAATAATATTAAAAAATCTTATAACTAAACCCTACTTAATAGTAGCTTAGAAATATTTTAGTTATCATAAGTATTTTTATATTTTATATCGTGGTGTCGAAACGACACAGGTGGATATTTACGGGTAATCGAAATACCGGACGTGGTACGTATTCACGCACAACTCTAAGAAAATGGGGAGGAGCTCTTTGTTGTTGAAAAAACTAAAACGTCATCATATTCAGGTACACTACACCGGCAATGATCATCTCTAAGGAAAAGAGGTTTGTAGACACGCGAGGTGAAGAGAGAACGAAATATGTCAATTTTGGGGGAATAGTGATAGGCTTCAGTGACAATGAGAATTTCAGTGCTCCAAATGCGTAAGTTAGGCGTGACAAAAGAAAACTTGCTGTCAATAACGTTGATAGTACCATGTTTAGTGTGTTAGGAACTGGACTATAGTATTGATGTATACGTGTGTCCAAGAATTCACGCATAGAACAGCTGTAAAATACGTACTGTAAAATCATCTTGTGGTTGAAGTAATCATCACTCAAATTAACCGGATTACCGTTTTTATTATTTTCTTCAAAACACATCACTATATTAACAACTCTATTTATAATTATAAATCGCATAGGGAACTACAGGCATCGTCCTTCATTTTCACGTTCGAGACCCCTTCTTCTTCTTCTCTCCTTCCCGCTCAATGGCCAACAACAGTTCACAGCAGCGCCCTCTTCTAGTCTATCGTGTGCTATGTGTCAAGCCTCCTAGTGCAATATGTGCCACGCCGTTACGGTACCTAACGTACCTAAACCTTTAATTGCTTCTTTATTCTTTCAAATGTTTTTTATTGCTGTATTGGTCTAAATCAATGCTTCTCAAACTTTCAATGTTTGCAACCCAATTTTCAATCATAATTTTCATCACATCTCCCCCTCCCCTCCATACAATAACAATGTATTGAATTCAATAATACTATACTTTGACGCTAAAGCTACAATACGATTTTAATCATAAAGTGTACAAATTACTAAGATAAGTATTAAATTTTGTATATAATTTTGAAAATGACAAGAAATGAGAGTCACTAG
This sequence comes from Trichonephila inaurata madagascariensis, assembly GCA_019973955.1. Classification (NCBI taxonomy): domain Eukaryota; kingdom Metazoa; phylum Arthropoda; class Arachnida; order Araneae; family Nephilidae; genus Trichonephila; species Trichonephila inaurata. The sequence goes on along the minus strand of BMAV01018362.1, from coordinate 53,538 downwards.
TAATTATTAATCTTTTTCTTAACTTAGTATTGAAAAATTAATTATCAAATACATTGTGCAGTATTGATGCATTTATTTTATATCAAAGTAAATGTGTATTTAATTTTTATTATGTCAGAATGTATTTTGTTTTGCTTCCTTTCAGTAAATTTGTAATTTTTAAAATCTTTTGTTTTCAACTTGTCGATATGCTCACCCCCTCGTAGGGTTATCATGCCCCCTATGGGGTAGCGCCCCACAGTTTGAGAAACGCTGGTCTAAGTGTTTTTTCACTGTAGCGCTTCGAAAACCAGTACAGAATATAATAGCCTTGTATAAATAACTCTGCATAATTGTGACGGATCTATTCGCGATCCTTCCACTAATCTTTCTTAATAATCATTTCGCGTTACTCACAACCAACCCTTCGGGAGAAGAAATCGTGATATGCGAATTAAGTTAATATATATAGTCGACGTTTTCTAGTTAGAATAGAGAGCAGGAGAGGAATTAAACCAGAAATCAGGTGAGATCATTATTGACAGGTATCATTATTGAATTATTGTTAATAATACTTATTAGCAGAAAATTTTAGAGTGACGATTGTTCACTGAGATTAAATTTATATTAGTTAAAGTGGATGGTAGCTTAGATCCTATATAAAGTAAAGATCGTGTTCGATAGTCTCCTAATCTTCCGTGTATTATCGTAGTGTTTCCACTTTCGTTAGCACCAATACAATCTCTTACTGTTATTAACGAATTTGTGTTGAAAAAAGATTGATTGATCATTGGATTTTTTTTCCCCCCTATCCCCCACATATCTAGGTGTCCAAGAAAGAAGTGAAAATCTCTCACATAATTCTTGTGTGTTCTATATAATTCTTTATAACAGTGCTTCTCAAAACCCCTGTTTTTGACCCAATACCAATCATAATTTTCATCGGCCCCTTTTTCCCTACAATAATAATGTATTGAATTATAAAACCATACTTTACTTAAAGTACAAAAAACTTACCCTCAAATGTCCCTCAACGTATATAAACGCTCCCCAAACAAAACGAAATTGCCCGAGTATATATACGTCCTCCGAAGACGATCTTTTCTTTTAAATGAATCCATAAAAATTTTTCGAAGGCCTTGATGGTATTGGCTTACCCTATAAAAGACATTGAAGTGTTTTGGGGGGATTTACATTCCATGGATTTACTTATTTATTCCTTTTTCCCCCCCCCTTCCAAATATCAATGTGCTACGTGAAAAAGTGGCATTGGGGGAAAGGGAAAAATAACTTTTAACCGGCAGGTAAGGGGTTAATTATAAAAACCCTACAAATTATAAAAAGTGTTTTTTGTGTGTCAAACCCAGGGGTACTGGAATTTTAAACTTGTTCTTTAACTTAGTATTGTTAAAATTTAAATTTTAAAAAATGGTGCAATATACATTTTTTAATGTATTATATCAGTGAAATTTTATTTTATTTTTTTTTTATGTCGGTTATTTTGTTTGTTCCTTCCAAAATAAAATTTTCTTAAATAATCTTTTTTTTTTCTATTTTAATAGCTCGCCCCCCCCTAGATATCACGCCCCCCTGGAGCGCCCCAGTTTGAGAAACGCTTTTATAAACTTGTTTAAATCTGAGTTCCTTTATGATACTTTTATTTTAAGAAGCTTTATATTTTTCTGCATCATTATCAATATAGGTAGTTCAAATAAAAAAAATTGGAAATATTTCCTTTTCGTACAACTGAAAAAGCTAGATTTAAAGATGGCCGAGTTATACAATAACCAGACACAGTTTTGTAATGCAATTTTCTTCAATAAAAGACATTAATGGAGAGAAAAAATGACAAAGAAAGAGAAGTGACGCTGAAATGTTAGATAGAAAAGAAGCATTAAAGAGGAGAGAAAATTTCTGTAAAAACTAGAAACATTACTTCGCTCTGTGAGATCCATTTAGAAAATTTCATTATTTCTTTCATTTCAAAAAATTCAAAAGAACTTCTGCGGTCCATTTGCAGCTCTGAAAGAGTTTTTTTTTCTTTTAATGTCGCGATTCTGAAGAATTGTCAATTTTCCTTTCTTTTTTTACCCTTTCATGAGTCTTACTAGAACTCATTCATTAATTTTTTTGTGTTGCTTTAATGTCACATTTCATCGATTCACTAAGGTTTCAAAAGCTTATCAATCAAAGAACTGAGCTTCTGTTATGTTTTGATATTCATGAAAAAATGTATCTGAATTTGTATCTTAATTCATTTTTATAGGGGAAAATTTGTTTTATTCTACATTTCAGATTTTTGTGTTTTCTTTTTATTTTGTGTTCATAAAATTCTTACCAATAGAATATGGAATCTTGTATTTCATCAACTAGACCAGAAGTGGTGGACCTTTTTAGTTTTAGAGGCCGCATGTAAATTAAGTAGTAATAAAGGAATCTGTTTGAGTTAATGTACGTATAAATGCGAGTTTTATTAAATTATCATAGTTTTAGTATAGATTTATTAATTTTGTGTATTATATAAAAATATTATTTAAAAAAAAAATAGATCCGCAATTATTTATTATTTAACATACAAAGTTACAAAATCAATATTTTTGTATTCACATAAAGATAAAAATTTGTTATAACATTCATCATTGATTATTATTTATCTATAAATTTATTAAATTCATAAATATTGTTAGAAATTTATTTTTTTCATTGTCGGTATTTTTATTTATGTAAGTATATATATATACATGTAAGGATAATTAAATCTCAGATCCAAAACAAAATCCCCCATAACTTTTATTTTCCGTAACATCTTCTAGTCTTAAATTAAACAAGTCTTAAATTAAACAAATTAAATTCTTAGGGGCCGCATGTGATCAACTGAGCCTTTTTAAGTGGTCCGGTTACTGCTCTTTGCTCCGAAAAATTAACTTATTTAAGAACAATATATTAAAATTTTGGTGTTAGGAAATCAAATATATCAATTTTGCTTTTTGCTGTTGATGTCGTACGAGTGCGAATTGATATTCTTCTTTTTATTTGTAACGGTTACGGTTAGTGATAACAAACAACATTAGATAAGCGACAGCTTTATAGTTGAACTGGTTTTAACCATTTATTTAAGACGGTGTAGTAATAGCTCGAAGAAAATAGATAGTTTCAAGACGATTGGGAAGTTGACTATTTCGCGGTAAAAACAAATATGGATCAGTAATTTTTTATTTTGTCTCGAAAGTGCTGTATTTAAAAAATACCAATAAACAGGAATCATTCAATGATATTTTTCCTCGTAGATCTCCTTTAAGAGGTAATACATAGGATTTCTTGAACAATATTTGCACCAGTAACTATCCCCTTAGGGGGCTCACATTCTTTAGGTGGGTACGGGTGTCACAATCCCGAGGTACCCGAGTGATCTTTTTCTTTTCCCAAGGGGTTTACTATCTTTTGTAAACACGGGTGTCACAACCCCGGGGTACAGCAGTGATCCTTCTCTATTTTCTTGTCATCCAATTTATCCTTTTCTTCTTTTTCCGTCCAGACCACAGACCTATGAATGTTTGGCGCAGTATAGCAAAAACTGGCTCCTGTGCCATAAAACACCAAACTCATCATCATCCTCAGCACCAGTAACTATGTGTTTTGTCAGTAGTTATCACATGGGTAACAAAAGTTTGAAGTTTTTATTCATATGAAACCGGGGCCCAAATTTGGGGGGGTGTTTATTAAATTTCAATTCAGTGTTAGCGACCAAAAAAAAATAAATAAATAAAATAAATAAAAAAATAGTAATTAAAAAAAAAAACCGGGGGTTATATAAATTTTAAAATATATAATATATATATTATATATATATATAATATTTTGACAATTTTCCCAATTTTTGCCTCCCCTTTTTTTATTTTTAAAAGCGGGCCCCCCCTGAAATTGCAAAATATGTTTTGCCGCCCGCGGAAAAGAGAAAATGTATTGCCCAGAGGGTTTAATATCGACATAGACTAATTAAAAAAAAACTCGATAAGTAATTAAGTAAAATGTGTACTTCATCATCTAGACCAGGGGTACTCAACCTTTTTTTCTACAGGGCCGCATGCATATGTGAGCTTTTTCCCGCGGGTCGCATATGTTTTTAGTTATTTCACGCTGGCCACAACATGAGGATAAATTGGAGAGGGGGAGAAATGTCTTAAGATCAAGATATTATTGGAAATTTAAAATTTAGAAAATTTATCAATATCTTTAACTCCTGTTTCGTTTCTTTTTTAATTATTATTTAATATATTTTTTTGTCACAAACCCTAAAAACTTTAAAGAAACACTTCCAACGCTCGTAAACGGTTTCATTTTGATTACCAATAATATAACAAACTTCATGGATTTTTGTTGCCGCTAAGTTTATAAAAATTCTCTTTGTTGCTTTTTGCAGATTATTCAAGAAAAGCTTTTTATCCTTTGAAAAGAGTTTTTGGTGTTTTTGAATGGATCCCTTTTTTGGTATTTTTAAATCGGACTTTCTGAAAAATCAAACACAACTCTGATCCATGTGTTTTTCGCTTCAAAATAGTCCGCCTCCCAATTTTGAAACGATCTATTTTCTTCGAATATTTTTCGCTTGCCAGATATGAAAGATAGTTAAAAATTTTTTCACCCATAAAATTGTCGCCACTCCACTGTTGTCTGTTATCACTATCCGTAACCATTCCAAATAGAAAAAGAATATCAGTTCGCACCCGTAGGACACCAACAGCCAAAAGCAAAATTGATATATTTTTTTTCTTGACGAAATTCCCACCAAATTTTAATCAATGTTTTTAATAATAAATTCCAGAGAAATGGGTTCCCGGGGCCTTAAAAGTCCGGTGGGCCGAAGTTGGTATCCTGATCTAGACTCAAAAATCTGAAATTTTTGAAAAAATTTTTTTAAAAGATATTTAATTTTAAAAATGTTTGAATATATATTTCGGGGCAAAAAAGCATACATTATGGTTGGTTCCAGGGTTTGATGTTTTAAAAAAATAAATTTCCCCACCGGGGATGGTTGGACCCATGGCGAGGTAGAGTCCCCGCTTAAGTTTGGTTGCGGGTTCGACACCGGCTGGAGTCGATAGAATTTCTGGATGCGAAAATCTTAGGCATTATGTCATATGATTTATGCGGCGTATAAAAGATCCTTTGAAAATTTAAATTTGGTCTGGGAAATTAAACACACTGCAAACTTAGCCCCGACAGGCATGAACTGAAACTTAATTCAAGAGTCCAAATCGGGTGACGAGGCCGTCACTAGATGTCGCCACCATGAAATGGCTCTAGTATTTTGGGACGTGCCCTGCCCAAAAGGTTGGTTTTAAAAGCAGCCCCAGGGGGAAAAAATTTCATCATCCTTTTTTAAAAGTATTTTTTTGTAAAAAAAAATTCCATTTTTTCAAAACCTTCTATCATCAACATGAAGAAAAAAAACGAATATTCAGGAACCCGAAACAAATTTTAAATTTAAAAAATTTAGTTTATACTGAACCAAAGAACGTATAAATAAACTGCAAGACTTGTTAAGAATTATGTTGTAAAATACGACAAATAATTTTTCCCCTTTTTTTTTTTTTAAATATGAAATAAACTAAAAAAAAAAAGTGGGGGGCTATGGGGTTTTTAGTTAAATTAAAACGCATTACCTATCAATCCGAATGCAGCAGGTTTTAAAGGGCGAAAATGGTGCTGCTTGCGGGTCGAGGTTCAAAGTCTCACGTTGGTGTATGGGGAAAGTCTGGAACGGGGGTATAGTTAGGCTCCTTTTCCTTTTACCCCTGTTCAAAATTTCAAATATGAATCCTTTGTGTTGCTTTTAAAGTTGATCTAAAAAACAATCAAGGGAAAAAGGAAAACCCTTTTTGGCCCCTGTGTTGATTTTTGTAGCACTAACATAAAATATTTGATTAAATTTATAAGGCCAGTGTTTGAAAAAGGGCGCATCCCCTTTCCTACCACAGGAAATTTTTTTTCCCGGCTAGGCAAGGTCGTTAGCCTTTCATCTTTTCTGGGGGTGATAAATGAGACCGGCGGGATTTGGGGGCCCCCCGTTTAGACTGACCCACCGATCGGGACACTGCTCATCACCCCCCGTCCAAGGGGCTTATATTGGGGATGGCAAGGGAGGCCGGGGTCATGGGTTTGGGGCCCGATTTGGATTGAATTTATATTGTCAAAATAACTGTCATGAAATGTATTTCATGCTGATTTTTTTCATCGAGTGCCTTTCCAATATAGTCATGAATAAGGGAAAACAGCCTGCTGGGAAAAACAATGGATTTTTTTTTTTTGGCGCATATGGCAAGCCTTTGCAGATACTAGAAGTATGAAGTATTTCATGGTTGCACCATCTAGTGGCCGCCCTCGCTACCAAATCTGGTCACTCGAATTAATTTTTAATTCAAGCTTTCTTCGGATGCTGAATATTATCCACGATTTAATTTTGCCGAGAGTACCAGAGACAAGTTGATACTCAAGGGCTTTTACACACCACACAATCATATGACATGAGTGCCCATTGTTTTCGTATCCAGAAAATCTATCGACTCCAGCCGGGCTTAACCCGCAATTGGGGTCTCCTTAACCACCGGGAGCCGCATTTTAAGGGTATTATTCAGTTTCGAAAGGCCCCCCCAAAAACCCCCTTTTTTTTATATCTGGGGTGCATACAACTGGGAAAATTTTTAAATCAAAACTGGATCACAAAATATATTTCCCCTATTTTGGAGGTTTATTTAAGTGCTTAAGAAATAATAATCCACGATACACCAGTATAAACTTTAATAGATTTAAAATTTTTTTTTTTTAAAAAATGGGGGGCCGGGGCCTTTTGCTCCGGTTTTTACAAACGAACCAAAAAAAATATATTCAAAGTTTTTTTTATATACAAATAAATCATCAGCATAAGTCAATAAAATACAAGTTAAATGGGAAACTGCCAGGATATAGGTCTTCTAGAAAGAGTTTAAAGTATACCCCCTTAACTATCCTAGCCTCTCAATTAGGTTAAGGCAGCAGATATGGTTAGTAGATACAAAGTCAAACAAGGCCCTTAAAAATTTTTGAGAATTTTGAAGTCCCAATAGAACACATTCACTGTTAAGGTAAATGTTGCGTTTTAAAAAGCTTTCGAGACTCTTAACTAGAACATAATAATAGTTGTAGGTCATGCATAGCAAGTAGTCTGGGGAAGAGATTAAACGAATGTTTCCCTTAAAGTATACTGGTCTGTATGGAGTAGCAACGGAAATATTGCATGAAGAGATATGTTAAGGCTTTGTTATTCAGGAAAAGGTTAACAGATTGTTATCGTACTCTGCGTTGAATTTCCTGAAAAAACTCTTTTATACTGTAGCTCTATGGTATAAAATATATCATTATTAATGTGAAATGTAAATATGCATTGCGCTACAAATTAACCAAAAGATCAATTAATTACGGTTATGCACACATAAACGTATGCTAACTATTTTATTTTGTTCTGAATATAAACGTTTTAAATTATTCCATACTAGATGTTACGTTAAGTTTGTTAAAATCTAAAGCACGATATCCGGTACAATTAACTTTTCCGTCAGTAGGACTACCAGAACACTTCTGGAAATGATTTTCACTAGCATATGCATGCTCTAAACAACTCAAAATATTTAAGTATCCGACTACTTTCGGAACCATGATTTTACAAAAGCGTGTAAATGGATAATATTTATGATATTTAGTGACACTTAGATTAGAAAATGTATATAAATTTTTTTAAGAATAGTATTACAATAAAAAATTATTTAAGTACAATATTTTGACAAAAAATGAAATAGAAGACCCATTTTCAAAAATTTCTCCTTTTTAAAATTGTTCTATTATAATAATATTTTGCCCGTATTAGTTTAGTCTCTGTACAAAGGCTAACAAGAATTTTTAAATATATAACTTAGAAGTGGGTTTATCCGTGTTTTACGACAACAGAGGGAGAAATTTTAAGAAAAAACCCCGATAATTTTTTAATTTGGTGGTAACTCTGAAAATAATTGAATTTTTTAAAATCATAGTTGGGCCTCTAAACAGAGGTCTGACTATATACAGGAAAATATTATTCTAATAAAAGCATTTTTCAAAAAAAGGGGAACATTTTGAAAAAAGGTTATTCTAAGTTAATTTTTTGCCGAAATATTGTATTTAAATAATTTTTGTTTGTCAAAACGTCCTTAAAGCAGTTTTATACATATATTTTAATCTAAGTGACACTAAATATCATGAGAATTATCCATTTATGCTCTTTTTAAAATCCCGGTTCTGAACGTAGTCGGATACCTTAATGATACGTATTTTGAATTTAATTTAATTTCATTTACAAAAGTATTCTGAAAATCAGTTTGTAGTTCCTATTTTCACAAGAAATATCATGAAATCTCTATTTTCCTTTGTGGTGATAATTGATTTGATTATTCAACAAAATTAGACATATTTTTTTCAGTTATTTTATGTCTTAGAGGGAAAATGTTGTCGAATATATAATTTATGTATTACATTAAAATACTTTTTTTAAACACACACACACACACACAGAGAGAGAGAGAAGCATTTTTGAAGCATAAATGGACAAATGACAAGATATAACAAGATAAATTAAAACAAAAATGAAATCGAATTGAAAATTTTGTAAAAGAAAAAATATATAAAGCAGATTTTATGTAAATAAGAAAGTTTATGAAATTTTATAGTACCCGCTTTGTTATTGTAACCATTTATCTTTCTTAGAAATTAAGAAAAGTCGTTGTTGTATTTTTAGTTAGCATTTTTTCAATAAGTGTCATAATTCTCTCCTGTAAACTTTTTCTGTCACCTGCTTACAAAAGTATTATACAATGCCCGTTTTATACGTTTTTTTATATTTTTTCATGCCAAATCCTGATTTTTAAGCTCGTTATACAATAATTGAATAGTTATACAATATCTGATAAATAGTTTTATTGTCCATGGGTGTTTTATAAATACTCTTTAAAGTTTCTATAATTTCATTTTTAAAGCTTATTTTGTTAAATGTATTGATTTGTGTTTATTTTCTATAGCTTGAGTTATTTATTCTTTTTGCTTTTAAGCAATAAAAAAATGCTAGCCATGTGCTCTTTTTAATGAAAAGTAATTTATTAATATTCTCATTTTTAAACAACTAAATCTTATTTAAAAAAAACCATACATATTATTTCATTTTCCTTCTTTTATATGTAGATATTTAATTATTATGTAGATTCTTCTTTAATTATTATGTAAATAAGCAACATTTTACGTGAATGTCACATTTATTTTTAAAATTTAATCTTATTTCTAGTCACTGAAACAGGTTATCTTTATGGAACGATGTACAAAAATAAAAATTTATATTTAAATTTTATTAAATCCTTCCTTGTATTCTTGTGTTACAAGATTCATTAACTCAAAACATACGAGTGTACTGAAAAATAAAAACAGCATTTAATTCCTGATCAAAGAAAAATTACGTATTATAGAAGCTTCCTTTGACATATTATAACAAGAAATACTTTCGAATGATTTTTTTTACAATAAAATGCATTATTTTACACCCAGATCCTAAAACAAAAAGCGAAAAAGAACCTGAAACAGAATTGCAAAAGTTGCAAAAAGAACAGTAATGGAACGAGTTCCGTAAAAAATCATGTTCTGCAAGACCCATTTTGTGATTTTTACCATTTCCTTAGAATAAAAAGATTTCCAAAGAGAAGAGGAAAAAGTGGTATCCCATTTGTAGTTAGAATTTTTTTTTCGTTGATTCAGGAATCTAAAAGTTCGTAACTCCCTTTTTTTGCCCCCATTGAAATTTTTTAAAATACCAAGCTTGTTAATTTTTGCATTGCTTCAATGTCAGAGTAAATCTATGTTTCATGTTTTTGTTCTAGTATTCCAGAACATTTTCAGACTTATTCCTATAACCTCATAATTCTACATTCTTATTCATTATTCTGGATTTCTCTGGATTAATATTTCAAATGAATTGTTCGTACAAATTCTTTTAAATGTATTATTTAGGTCATGTAAGTGATAGGTTTTCAATAACATAAATTTTCAAAAAAATTAAAAAATCATTAGATAATTATGTAACATATTAATATTTGGTATGTATTTTTTAATTTAAAATAAACGAATTTTGTTATTTTTTTTAAAAAAAAAATATTTTTAGATAATTGTTCCTATATTTTAATGAGTCATTAATCATGACATAAAATATGTTTATTTATGAATGTATTAAGTTCTTCAATCAAAAATGAAATTAATTTTTTTCTCCCTAAAATTAAAACTTTTTTTTGTACTTATAACAAAAATTTGTCTAATGATTATAAAAGTACAAACGTCCCTAAGATTCACTTACGATTCTCAAAGTCAACAACCACATAATAAAGACAGAAATTCTTTAAGAGAAAAACTCAAGTTGACTTTAACCCCCTTAAACATTGAATTGTTTTAGCCAAAATTTACCAAAAAAAGGAACAGGTTTTTATTACATATAAATAAAAATACTTAGCAGAATACGCGACAATATAGGAATTTCATTTTGATTTTCCATTTAGTATATAGCCCATACTAATATACATGTATATATATATATATACTATAGAGAGAGAGAGATTGGTAGATAGATAGATATAAACTACTCTTTTCAAATTAATTTAATTGCATTTTATTACCATTTTTTGACTCACCTGTTTTCTAATATTAATAAAATTTCATAATTTTAGATTTGTGAAACGTGACATGTGACACGAAATAAAAATTAATTAACTTCTTTTTATTGAATTACATTATTTCTCCACTCTCAGATAAAGTGTTACAGTGAAAGTAAATCTTACACTTCGAGTTAGTAGAATAATAACCAGTAAGCAGTAGAAAATCTACAATAAAGGATGCAATTAAATTAATTCACGAATTAGGAAATTTCATGTGTCCGAATTCGTCGTTATTAAATTTTGGCCTAGGTCAGCTTATAAAGTAATTTAGGATATTGTCACTACTAGAGGAAATGCAATTAACATTTCCTATTCAATAAACTAATTACTCGTATAAACTGATTCTGAGATGTTATACCACCACTGGCGTATAAGTCCGTCTCAATCAATTGGTACGTTAAGTACATCGGACGTATATATACTTCTTTCCAAAGTATTACAAGCTTTTATTTAGTTTCACTTGTCCCGTTGTCTGTCTGTCGGTCTGTAATCAAATCTTGCAAGTTAAATTTGATCCACCTCCCGGTTTCCGATTGAGTGGAAATTTTACATGTATGTATACATCGGATGACAATGCAATAATATCATTATTAATTAATTTAATTAATAAAAATTTATTAATTAAATTAATTAGCATTTTCTAATTAATTAGCATAAATCAACTAGCATTTTTCTAATTAATCAATTTTTCATAGTATAATAAAATTAATTTTATTAATTAAATTAATTTTATTTTGTTAATAAAATAAAATAGATTAAAAAATTTAATTTTAATTGTTTAAAATTTTTAATATAATTTTTCTTTAAATTTTTTTAAAATTTACGTAGTAAATCTCGAATAAAAATACTAAAAAGTAAAAAATAAAATTAAAAAAAAAACTTTTTTAAAAACAAAAGCTTTTATTATTTGTTAATAAAATGAACTGAAAAGTTAAAACTAAATTAACTCTAATAAGAAATATAACACTTTATTCCATTGTAACCTTTAACGATACTTAAGCTTCTTCGTCTAACGATAAAATAATTCCAAATCGTACATTATTATATATTTTTAACACTAAAACTTTACACCTTATATAATTAATAAATTTTTCCGTTTTTATCACAGTCCCAATTTTATATATAAAAGCGTAATACATTTTGATGGTATAATTAAGAACATTTATCACCTTCTTTTTATTCTTGCTGTCACAAGCAAGAGGAAAAAACCATTCTGAAGACTTTTGAGTGTCCCGGGCGTACATGTACTTCTTTCCAAAATATGATTATTTTCTTCACCCTGTTATTAGTAAAACCATTCTGAAGACTTTTGAATGCATTGAAATGACCTTGACAGTATTTGTGAAATATTTGCTTATTTCAGAGAGAAGGTTGCCTATTTGAGGCTTTTCTTCCCCCAATACACCGCATTAGCGCGTTTTCGTGGAAAGCGGTGGCACTGAGGTGCGAATTGCGGAACTTTTAAACTACTCACTGCGTAGTTATTTTATCAAAGTAGGCTGAAAAATTGCGTATGGTTTTATTGCGTATTTCAAATCTACATATTAAGTCTACATTTTAAAGTTAAAATATATAAAAAAAATTTATAAAAGGATTTTTATTTTAAAATATAGAATTAGATCATAAAAATATGAACGAAAAAACATAAATGAAGGCCTAAACAGGATAAACAGGAATAGCACGGCTTGCACAGCTAAGCAGTCGGAAAAAATGCATACCCGCGGAAATTGTGGGTTGCGCAAATTTTGCTACATCAAAGTTGTTCGTGAAAATCGCGAAATACGCCGCGAGAGGATTAATCAGCAGTTAAGGTATCTTTCTACGTTCGGAACCGTGATTTTAAAAAAGCGCATAAATGGATAATTTTCATGATATTTAGTGTCCCTTAGATTAGAATACATGTATAAAATTGTCTTAAGGACATTAAGCCAAAAAGTATTATTTAATTACAATATGTTGGTAAAAAATTAACTTATAATAACCTTTTTCCAAAACGTTCTCCTTTTATAAAAAATGCTTCTATAATAATAATATTTTGTGTGTGTGCTTATATAAAGTAAAGACTTCTCCAGAGAGTCTGAACTAGTATTTTTGAAAAATTCACATTATTTTCAGAGTTACCTCCAATTGAAATAATTATCGGCGTTTTTTTTTTTAAAATTTCTCCCCTCTGTTATAGTTAAATATCGATAAATCCACTTCTAAGTTATATATTTCAAAAAGTTCTAGTTCAGCTTCTGTACAGAGGTCTGACCAATATACAGGCAAAATATTATTATATATAGAAACATTTTTCATAACAGGAGAATGTTTTGAAAATGGGTCTTTCTATGTTCATTTTTGGTCAAAATATTGCACTTAAATAATATTTTTTGTAATAATATTCTTAAAACGATTTCATATACGTTTTTTAATCTAAGTGCACTAAATATCATAAATTTTATTCATTTATACTATTTTGCAAAATCACGGTTCCGAACGTAGTCGGATACCTTAAGGAGTTAAAAAAGTAGAAAGTATAGTTCTTATACGTTGTTATAAGGGCAATTTACAAATGAGAAAATTTTCACATTAGATTTCCTTGGATACCTTGTAACGTGTATATTTTCGAGCCTTCTACTAATCATCTTGGGAAAATCTTTTTTCGTATTAAATATTGTTCTATTGAAATTACCTCCCGAAGAAGTAGATGCGGTTTATATAAATCAAAGCTTATATTTAAGCATTAATTTTAAATTCGGAGGGAGAGAGGTTAGGAGTTAGATGATAGAAGTTAGTGATTAACGTAAAGTAGTAGAAAGCTAGTCGAGAGTGACTTGAGATTAATTACTTAATATTTGAGATTGATAAGTGGACAATTTAGTCTATAATATATATTTGAATTAGAATAATATCGACTAGACGTCGAATAGCTCAGAACGGAATTACGTTTACTTAGAACGTAGGTTGCCAAAATGTTCCAAAAGTAAATGATTCAATTCATAATTAAATATTAACCGTGATCTACTCGCGCGGGGTGTTCTGTACACCCCAGCAACAAGAAAAGCCTCCTAAGACTCCAAAAATAATGCGCAGAGCCACGACTTTTCTGTAGCTGCACATTTTAGGTCATTGAAACTTCACGTCTGATGCAATCAATCCCTGTTACTCGGATGATTGGAACGTAACGACCTTCAAAATTTTATCTGGGGTGCTGAGATCTCCATGCGAGCAATTGAGCATATGGATACAGTCAGCTCTGAATGTTTGGAAAATGATAAAAATATTGTTTTTCTACTTTCTACTATCCTTATCATTAACTATAAAGTATGTTTATTACTGGTATATACGTTTTACTTGTGGTTTATGAAAAAAATATAAAATTTTGTATGTTTAGTTTAAATTAATGTTAGTCTATTATGTATGCAACAAATTTAATAATTGTACTTTTGTATAATACAAAAAAAAACATCTTGTACTTTATAAATATATATCATAATTGACTGAGATTTTTTTTTTCATATTTAAATACAAGTGTTAAAAGTTTGGGGAGTTCTCTACACCCCACGAGTAACCACGATAACAAAAACACAGGTGCGAGTGACCCCGGGGTAAACATCTCGTCTACCTCGCTTTTGATCCAATACTTAATTATATGTGCATTTCCTAGCTTGGTTGTTGAGATTTGTTACAGGATTAATAAATTATATTTGTTCTGACTATGGCTGATCTACATTCTAACTCCCGAACACTGATGGATGTGAGAGGAAATCCATCACAACTTTTTCAGTCACTATATCCACGTGCTTTGAAGAGAGAACCGTTTTAATCAAAATTAGTTAAAATGAAATTTATTTCTGGTTTTACCATATCCGTATCGTTAGCTTCGTTAAAATAAATGTCTGGAAGGAATAAAAAGTGCTCAGAAAAGACTAAGGTCATACACGTAGTGAAAGTGAACCATAGTCAATAAAGTAATTATTAGATAATGCGAAAAAATTTTACAAAGTTATTTTTCCTCCGTAAGGGCTGGTAATCACCACTTAAATCTATTATCCATTTAAATCCAAAACATGTCTTAAAGTCAAAGCACGTGTTCTAAACTATTTCTAACATTTATGAACTTTTAGTAATAAAAGGTTAAAAAAAAAGAATCAAGACTAAAAGCCGAGAGATAATCTTTTTAACTCTACTACCGTCTGGACCTATCGGCAGGCACGTCAATAATCATTTGGGGTGATACTTTAAGATGCTTTTCAACGGCTCTAATTTAAAAGGATATCTATCAAGTCACAAGTAATAAAAATAAGTGGAGGGAATTTCTGGAAAATCTAGCTTTTTTTTATGATGACATGTTTTATTAGGTGATTGGAAAATAACATTTTACGCTATTACTGGTATAAACTTATAACATGATTTTATTTTGAGGAGGAGAAAGAAAATGACCTCGATATTCCAAAACTGTATTCATTTATTTGCCTTCTTATAACCCATGTAACACTATTTTAAGGAGATTATATACAGTCGAACATCTATATAACGAACCGCTATATTGTGAATTTGTCTTTGTAACGAACTTTTTCCTGGAACCTTTTTTTTCGAAAAATAACCTCTCTATAGCGGAGTGCATTTTCTATTGAACGAACTTTTTCTTTTGTGATTCAATGTTTGTTCTCCCTTTTTTTAAAAGTATTTCTGAAAAAATTTCAGTTATTCTCTCTGTAACACATTTTATGGTGGTCATAAATCTTGAACTGGTTTTCTTAGATCCTAACTCACAGAGAACAATAGATTTCTGGACGTTTCACCCGAGAAGTGCAACTCTTAGCCCCCATTGCCCAGTTCACTAGAAACATCTTCGATATCTTCTTTCACCCTCTGTGGAGTTGTCCCGTGTCCTAATTATAAAATAATATATGTTAAATATTTTGCATGCTTTAAAATGTAAAATGTCTTTAAAATTCATTAATTTTAGTATAAAAGTATTTTCTTCATATTGAAAATCCAGTGAATTCTTCTATATTCTTTTTTCTTGTTTTCCTTACAGTTTTTCTTTCTTTCTTTTTTGATGGGTAAGATATTTAAAATAAACATATATTGATTTTAAAAAAGGCGTCAATAATTACTTTTTTAATATATAATGTTTATGAATTTAAAATTTGTTTTATGTGGTTTATATAAAGTATATTAAAATATGAATCTCTATATAACGTATTTTCCATATAACGATTTTTTTCCCTGGATTTAGTGACTTCGTTATATAGAGGTCCGACTGTATGTCACCAACCTTGGTAAACTCTTTCAATAAGTTCATATATGGAAAGAAATTAATGATAATTTAAAATGTAATTCAGAATATAAAATAAGTATATAAAACATATGGAAGTTTTATTTTCAGACATTTGTTTCTTTAAAAATACTTGAATGCAAGTATAACGATCTTACGCTTCTGTCCTTGAAAGATGTCTCATTAGGCTTATCTTTTGAGATGGTCTCCATCTGGTTTGTCACATTGTGTATCAAATTTTATGCTCTGAAATCTCATCAAATTTCTGGTTTTCCGCCTTTTGCCAAAAACGTTATTCTAATCATATTTTAGAATTTGGTGATTTATAAATTTTATGCGTAAGGTGCTCGAGTCCGAGTAAGCAGAGTTCTGTTCATGAAATAGATTAACTGCATATTTACATCTTATAAAAGTTACAAAATATAGTACTGACATAACCGAATTGTCTGCCGAATTGTCATAACCGAATTGTCCGGAAGACAGGAGCCAATGGTCCCTAAAAACTGTTTAAGGTATCCGACTACGTTCGGAACCGTGATTTTGCAAAAGCGTATAAATGGATAATATTTATGATATTTAGTGTCACTTAGATTAGAAAATGTATATAAAATTTTTATAAGAATAGTATTACAATAAAATATTATTTAAGTTCAATATTTTGACAAAAAATGAACATGGAATGAACCATTTTCAAAATATTCTCTTTTTGTGACAAATGCTTCTATTATAATGATATTTAGCCTGTATATAGCTCAGACCTCTGTAGAGAGGCTCAACTAGAATTTTTGAAAAATATAACTTAGAAGTCGGTTTTTATCCATGTTTTACGACAACAGAGGGGAGAAATTCTAATAAAAAAACGACGATAATTATTTCAAATGGTTGTAACTCTGAAAATAATGTGAATTTTTAAACAATCGTAGATCGTTTGTACAGAGGTCTGAGCTATGTGCAGGCAAAATATTATTATAATAGAAGCAATTTTCACAAAAAGAACATTTTGAAAAAGGTAATTCTAAGTTAATTTTTGCCGAAATTTTGTATTTAAATAATTTTTTTTGGATCAAAATGTCCATAAAACAATTCTATACATGTATTCTATTCTAAGTGACACTAAATATCAAAAAGTATCCATTTATGAGGTTTTTTAAAATCACGGTTCCGAACGTTGTCGGATACCTTAAGTTATATTTTACATTTTTCACAGAAACCAGAGAAGGCAGTGAAGTTCTTCTAGTTCTTTCACTCTTTCCTATTTATACTGGAAACCTTTACAGTAAAATATTTTAGTCACTTTTGTGTTTCTCCTTACATCAGTGCTTCTGAAACTTTTAATATTCTCTATCCGATATTCAATCAGAATTTTCCCTCATATACAAAAATTATGTATTGAATGCACTTTGACTCTAAAGCTACAATACGACTTTAATTATAAGCCGTACAAGTTATCAAAATTTTATGTATTTCTTTTTAGTAATTGATACATTAAAAAAGTTACCTTTAAGTAATAAAATATGTATTAAGTTACTTTTCCATTCTAACTTTTAATTTAAAGAGATTGCAAAACAATTTTTAAATTAATTAAGTATTACTTCCTCAATTTTATCTATTTCTATAAGTGTAAATGTCAATAGTGTCATACAAGTACTTTACTTTTTATAATGTTAGAATTTTAGTTTCGCTCCCTTTCAGTAAATTAATTATCTTTTATAAATCTTTTATTTTCGACTTTTTGATATGCTCGTGCCCCACACTTAGGGCTATCACACCCACCTAGGGAGGTGTGCCCCCACAATTTGAAAAACGCTAACTTACATAAATGGTCAATCAGTTTACATCCATGTGTGTTCTAAATTTTTATTCTCCCACTTTTCTTCAGCTTCCCAATGCTGTTTTGCCTCTTTTTAGTATTTATGGAATTATATAATTTTCTGTTAGCTGGGGTAAGTATGAAAATTGTCAAATAGAGTGATAACGAATTCTGCTTCTGTTCAACCAAAGTACCAACGTCTCCCGTGTAACAAGCTTCCAGTCTGTAGGTCTTTTGTTTATGTTGAATGCCCTCGTAACTGCTTTGATCGCGGATTCCGGCAAAACTTGTTCTGAGCGGATTTGTACTCAACAAAAGAAACATGCCTATCGAGTTTCAATTTTATAGATCTCAAAGTCCCAGAGATTTAGTGATAAGTGAATAAGGTGCTTTTCTTCTGTATAATGCATTATGATACTAAACTGTTCCTTACTTCATAACCGAACAAAGCAAAAGTGTTTTCGCCTGAAAGAGGTTCAAGTCAAGCAAAATAATTTTCAGACATACACCATGGGTACTTAACCTTTTTTCTACGGGCCACAAAGTAAGGATTAATGGAGGGGGCGTTATAAGATCAAGGACATTTAAAATGTGAAAAATTGATCCAAACTTTAAAAGTCATAGTTTATATTTTATTTAAAAACTATATCAAACTTTATTTAACTTAACTCTCAAAAAATAGGTTTTGTGCATTTTTTACCCAGTAATGGGAGATTTTCGATTTCTTTTCATCAATGATCACTCCCTCCTGCCAATATTTTATTGTTGTAGTAAATTTGTTTTAAAAAAGTCAATTTATCTAACCTTGAAAGAATTCCCCAAGAAAAAGAGCCATTGAAAGGTTTGTTCTTAGTGTTATATAGTGATAGGCAAAGTTGTATTTTTGAGATATATCATTTTCACGACAAATCAAACAAGTTGTTGATCCCTGTTTGTTTTCCTGCTACGAACTAGCCAAGATTCCAATCGTCTTGAAATAACAAACCTTTTTAAGATATTTTTTCGTTTGGAAGATATGAGGGTTAATTAAAAATTAGAAGCATCCATAATATGGTCTCAACTCCATTGTTATTAGTTATCGATAACCGTTACAATTACAAAAAAGAAAAAAATTATCTCGCAATTCGTACCAGCACGACATTGATAGCAAAATTGATATGTGTGGTTGCTTGATTGATAGAACTTCTGGCTAAATTTTTAATGCATTGTTCTGAAATAATTGAATTTGTTATTGCACCAGGCCATGACCGGGTCACTCAGAAAAGTCCTGTGGGCCACAGGTTGAGTATCGCTGCTGTAGACCATGAGTTCAATTCAAAGTAATGCGTTAAAATTACTCATGCTTTTAAATGCAACAGGTGTATTCCTCAGATACCATTTGAAAAACAAACTAAACTGATGTTTGCAAAAAAATGCACAAACACAACACCATGAAAGAATCATCAGAATTAAATAAAACTTAATGCACAAACAACTTGTATTAGTACAAATAAAAAAAGGAATTTTGAAAGCAAAAAAACAATATTAAGTGTCCGAAATCAGTATTTGGTGTAGCCCCAACGTACTGCAGTAAGTGCTGCTATACGACGGGGCACGGAGTCAAACAGATTTTGAATGTCTGCTAGTGGAAGAGAATTCCAAATTGCTTGTATGCGCAGCACAAGTTCGTCTTTTGAAGGTGTAGGACGCGGATCACGAGCGAGACGCCGACCAACCAAATCCCACACGTGCTCAATAGACGACATATCTGGTGAATAAGCAGGCCAAAAAAGAAGTTTCATGGGTTGGGCTGAACAGAAGTCTCGAACAGTCTTTTCAACTTGTGGGCGTGCATTATCCTGCTGAAAGATAGCTCCAGGGATGCCTTCAAGGAAGGGAACGACTTCGAGCTGTAGCACTTCAAGGACGTACCTGTTGCTGTTGAGATTACCCTCAATTCGTAGCGAATTGGATTGTCCATGATACGAAATCGCACTCCAAACCATAACTCCAGGTGTTACGCCACTATGCCGTTCAATAACGCACTCTAGAAGGCAGCGTTCACTGGCATAACGCCTAACATGAATGCGGCCATCATGGTCCCATGAATATAAGCGTAATTCATCTGAAAAGACATCTTGTTGGCAATCAACTTACTTGGCTATGTGCTCATGAGATCATTGCAGACGCAGAAGTCGATGGTTTCCCTTGAGGAGAATCCTGTATAAAGGTACCCTTGCACGCAATCCACGATACAGCAGACATCGACTAATTGATGAAGCCGACATTAGTACACCTGTAGTAGTAGACCAACGTGCTGCCGCCTGAAGGAAGCTGTACGGATATTAACCGCCATGAGGAGCAGGTGTCGATCTTTGCGTGCGGATGTCCCCTTCCGTCGTCCATTGCCAGTTTTTCGTGAGGTTAGGTACTCGTTCCTCCACTGCTTCCAAACTCAAATCACTGTGGAACTGTTCCGCTGCTTACGAGCTCCTATTACGCTATAGAAAAATTCTAATTCTCTAAGGCCGATAATCATCTTACATTCAAACTCCGTAAGTTGTTGGAATTTCTCCTTATTTCGTCGTGGAGGCATACTTAGGTCTCACTAAACGTTCGCCACTAAAAATAATCATTAATTTTTTTCAACGTCCCGCTGCAGCTCTCTATTTATACACTTTTAGCATAAGCTCAGAGGTGGCTCTGAATCTTTACTATTTTACGTAACATCCTATAATTGATATTTGCTGCAAAGTTCATTTAATTCTAATGATTCCTTCATGATGTTGCATTTTTTACAAACAGCAGTGTGTATTAACTTATCAGATCATATTATTTTAAAATTAATGGATTCCGGGTTGAAGAAAATACCTATAGATAAAAAATTCTGATTTATTATTATCTAAATTAAACAATCTGGTTCTTCTGATCCCTTAATAATTGCACATATTTAAGGAAATCCATTCGATTAACCTGTGATTAATTTAATTCCGAATTGTATGAGGTTTAAAATGCTGTTTTAGAGTTGTGTCTCTCTGTGAAATGATTAAGTTTTTATGAATATTTATATGAATGACATATAATATAATATATTATATATTATATATTACATATATATATTATATATATATATATATATATATATTTTAAATTAATATCTTAAGAAATTACTATAGTATATATATTCTATGATATTATTATCATATAATTAATACATAGTTTTTCTATATAATAATATATAATACATATTAACTGATTATTAATTAATATATAGTTTTAAATGCTTATTATTGTGATTGGAAATATTAATTATTTATGAATATATATATAATATATATATATATATATGATTATATTTTAATATATTAATATATATAGTGGGTTAGATTTCTAATATATATCATAGTTTGTATTTACTTTAAGGTTTACGAATACATTGAAATGACCTAGTTTGGTCAAAACACATATTTTTATTTTTTAGTTATTGAATAGAGTTATATTTTGGGTTAACAAAGCATACTTTGTTTAGCTTCTACGTTACTCACAGAAAGCCAATTTACAATCAATTTCATAAAATTAGACAACCGTAAGTGGGTGTCTAGTCTATCAGATGAGGACATTTACAAATTGCTCAGAATTTGTCATTGTGAATCTGTTTGTTCAAAATATTAAAGACCTATTTTTATAAATTTTTTTCATCCTGATATTTATATTATTTTTTTAGAGAATTGCTAAAATATTTCTTATTGCATGAATACTTTTGAGTTAAGACCTGTTATTTAAATAATGGCCTTATAAAGAATGTCGCATTTCTTAAAATATTTCTCAGTCAGTTCTAAATATTTTAAATTTTAATAAAATACTACAATTTTAGTGCATTTTCTTGATAAATGCCTCTAATTTGTTTTAGCAATACTTTTCACAATATAAATTTATTAGTTTTTTCTCTAATTGCTTTGAAGTTTTTCCAAAATATTGTTACAATTTCTCGTAAAATTGTGATTTTTGTAGCATTTAGATATTTTTTTCTGACTATCTTTAGTAAAATAATAGTATTTATAGGTTTTGATTCCTAAAAAAGCCTTTGTAATGTTTTAGTATACTATTTTTTAAAAAATTACTCCAAACGTGTTTAAATAGCTTCATGCTAAGTCGAAACATAATTGAACTGCTTGGTTTCCAAACAACCCCATATTACTTTAATTATAAACGTTTTAGGAAATTAAAACTTATTAAATTTTTAAACATTTAAAGGAAAGTAACATTTTTAGATGTTAGAAAAGGGCGAAAACATCAGTACACGTTTTGAAGAATATTTCCTAATTTTCTTAGAATTTTCGGCTTTTTTAAATAAGTTGTCCACAAATCTTACTGAAACTAATTGAGTGATATGGATTATTTTTTTAAAATAAATCTTTAATTTAACTACTTCTCAAACAATAATGCTATCTAACTGGAAACTTATCATCCTGAACAGTTATAAAGATTGACATAACCTGACTTCGGAAAAATTCTGGAATCTGAAAAGTGATCCCAAAGTTCTACGACGTTTTAAAAAATTAAATATTTCATTCAATTACTTATGAAGCAATAATATAATCCATTTAAAATCTCTCAGTAAAGAAGCTGTAAATAGGGAGTAAAAATGTGATAACCTGAAAAGTGACCTAAAAATTGTATTTTTTTCTTTTGAATTACTGTTTTTCCTCATCTTCAAACTTACTGTAAATCAAAACAAATATATCAGTTGCTTTTGCATTTGTTCCTGGACACTGGGTTGTTTTTGGAAATAACCCACAATTTTTCCAGCATTAACTACTACCAAGCGCGAAATTGACATCAGTGTAAATTAATCCGTAATTTTTTTTGTAAGACACTTATATGAGAAGGAATGGTGAAGTCTCACAGAACTAAGATATATCAATTCAAAGAAAGAGATATAAACGAAGAAAATTGTTTATTTCATTAATGTTAGACTGCCATGTGTGTGTGCCATCATTTTGGCTTTCAACTAGACTTTTTGAAATACATAACTTATAAGAGGTTTATTGATATTTTACGACAACAGAGGGGAGCAATTTTAAGAAAAAACGCCAATAATTATTTCAATGGGTGGTAACTCTGAAAATAATGTGAATATTTCAAATTTTCTAATTGAGCCTTTGTAGAGAGGTCTGAGCTATATACAGGCAAAACATTATTATAATAGAAGCATTTTTTACAAAACGAGAACATTTTGAAAAAAAGATTATTCTAAGTTAATTTTTTGCCAAAATATTGTACTTAAATAAGTTTTTTTGTCAAAATTACCTTAAAACAATATTATGTATGTATTCTAATCTGAGTGACGCTAAATATCATGAAAATTATCCATTTATGCGCTTTTTTAATTATGACATTAAATATGTGTCTTACATGTATGACATGTCTTACATTGATATTAATTGACCTCTAAAATTTCACTAGCATGTTTTCAACAGAAGTGCCTTTAACTATATTTTTAAGATCATTTTAAATAATTGTAATCCTCCATAACTTTAAATTTTTCCTTCTTTTTTCAATTCCTTCCGTGAGCTCTGTGATACTTTGTGTTACACAAGGAACTGCAAATGTTTTCCATAAAAGAAATAAATACTTAAATATTTCATTCAATTATATCGAGGATCTCAAATTTTCTTACAATGAATTTTTACATTTTCGTACACGTTTCCATTATGCCCAACTAATTTTTATCTTAAAATAAACCTATATAAATAGATTATTTAAAGTTTCAGTATGCCTACATGTTCTTTTTTTACAACATTTTTTAATTTAAAACTATTCAATAAAGGCTCTCTCTCTCTCAAAAATAGAAAATTTGTATTTTTGTATTTGTTTATCCTACGCCCTTCAACATCTAACATACTTCTCCCTATTCATTAAAGCCACCCTTTCCCTGCGGATCGAAGCAGCGAGTTTTCTCTCTCATTGATGATATCTGGGAGAGTGGTGTTTGCATTGTTATCCTTTCCTCTTCGAAAAGCAGAAGTTGCCTTCATTATGTGTTCATTAGAATAAACGAGAGCGCTCTCTTGTGTTGATTCTGGACAATGGAAGCAAAGCATATTCTTCTACGGAAAAGAGAACGAGAAAGTCGTTTCTCGGCCGAGTCTGGAGAATGATTGGAATAATACAGCGTACGTGCTTTTATTCTAAAGTGTAGACTCTCAAATACGGTTTGATGGGAACATCTGCTGCAAATAATTTCGAGAATTGCTTTTTTAAAGGATCTCAGAGGTGGTAATTTTGTTTCGAGTGTTGGAAATATAAGCAATTTTTAAAGAGATATAATTCTTTGAAATTAAAATTAAGTAATTCAAATCTTGTACACATTATTTATAACGGAATGAGGTTTCAAAAAAGTACAAAATGTTTAAAATATAATCATTATTTTAAAGTTTTCAGCGTATGGAAATAAGAAACATTTCTGTTATAAATATTTAGTAATTTTTCGCATGTTAATTTCTTATTCCTTTGATGTATAAGACTTTACTAAACTGTAAAATGTAGCAGAATTTTAAAGCACAACCAAATTTTAGTATTATATCTTTGTATTTCACAATACTTCAAAAATATTGAAATTTAAAAAAAATTAATTTATTATTCTATTTACCGTAAAATCCGGCGTATAACGCGCACTTTTAACACAAAAAATGAGGTCGAAATTTAGGGGTGCGCGTTATACGCAGGGTATAAAAAAAGATAGTTTCAAAAGTAAAAAAAAAAAGAAATAAAAGTATAAGAAAAATTGGACTTCTACATAGATCGAACTATTGTTTATTTGAAAGAAACGACATTCCTAATGAAATTAAAGGGTTTTGATTCTAAAAATACACTATTTTTCAAAGTTCTGGGATAATACATCGAATTAACGGCTTAAAAACATACCAGCATTGTACACACACATTTCTCGTTCTTTCGTAAAATTGGGGTGCGCGTTATACGGCGAATATACCTAAAAATTAAAAAAATTGCAGCTTGAAAGTATGGGTTTGCGTTATACACCGGATTTTACGGTATATAAAAGTGCAGCGTAATAAGGATGAATTTAACACTATACATCGACTTATTGCTAGCAATTAGAGCTACTGTTGTAGATATTATCATGAGCAACATAAAACTTAATTAATACTTCTTGCGAAATTTTTTCTTTTGATATCATATATTTATAATTTTTTAATTTATGATTATATTTTAATTATTTTACACTTTTTGAAGCCTCATTTCTATATAAATTGTACGAAAAAAAGGCCAAGGTTTATTCGTAATCAAATTTTTTTGTTTTATTTTTTAAATTCCTTTAATTATTCTTACAATTAAATGAATTTATTTAAAAATGACTTATTAAATATTTTTTAACTATAAATTGTTTTTTAAATTAAAAAAAATGCTATATTTTATATATTATTGTAATATTATATATAATATTTTATTTATAATACAATGCATTTCATGTTATTTAACCATTTATAACTAATTTTTATATAAAATATCATTTAATGCTTATTATAATATATTTGTATAATAAATATTAGTCATTAGTAATTATATTTATAAAATATAATACAAATATTTATATAATTGCAGTAATTATTGTACTTTTTTAAAATATAAAATAATTACCTGTAGTATCTATTAACTATTTAGTAATGATACTACAGATAATTAAATTAAATTTATTTAATTTATTAATTAAAGTAAATTAAATTAAATTATTTAAATTTTTTAATTGTAAAAATAATTAAATGAATTTAAAAAATAAAACAAAATACTGATCGCGTGACTAGAGCCATGTAGCAAGCAGGTACTCTATCATCTATGCCACTGCGTCTCTAAAGATAATGAAAACTTAATTGTATGAAAGTTAAGTATGAATTTCGAAGGCTATTCTCTCCGAATTGATTGGCCATTTGGCACTAATACATTGAGGGTTGTACACTCTAATGGGCCGCCCAGACGTTTTGGGGTGACCGCCTGAAGGTAAACAGAGAGTAATTATATACCGAAATATTCAAGATTGGCTGGCAGCATTGGCGCACAAAAGGGAGGGGGGTGTTCCTGGGTCCAGACCTCCTTCCAAAGCCCTTGTTTTTTTTTCCGATTGGTTATAACCAATATATATATATATATATATATATATAGCAATTTAAGTATTTATTAGCAATAATTCAGTTTATTAATTAATGCTAATTATTTATTCAGTAATTAATTTTTTACTCTCTTTGTTCCCGAAAATTGACAATATCAAAATGATATGTTGGGCGGCGTAATGGAGTATGAGGCGAGAATGGTGGACTTTTGACCCTGAAAAATTCCTGTGTGCGCCAGTGGCTGACAGTATATGCAGACTAAGTCTTCTACTGAGTACAATTATGAGTACTAACTTTAAACGAAAATGTTTTAAATTTTATTATAATAAATGCATTATTCGATATTATTACATTTGAGGTTATTATTAATATGTTTGTGTGTGTATCTTGCGTTTTGCTGTAACTGCGAATTAAAAGCGATATTTTTTTATTTTTGTTATGCAAGTAAGTACATATTCCGTATCTATTACCGTATATTGCCGTATTTGTACCGTACTCTCAAACTTTCAATATTCGCGACCAATATTCAATCATAATTTTCATCGCGGCCCCCTCCGTACAATAACAGTGCATTGAATTCAATAATACTATTCTTTCCAGCTAAAGCTACACTACAGACTTAAATCTCGTAAGTGACACCTGTGTATACAAACGTCTCGCTCAGCCAAAGCATTAATTTTCTGGACGTATACATACGTCTTTCTGAAATACGATCTTTTCTGTGCAAAGCTATCCATAAAAATATTCCGAAGGCCTTGGAATGCAATAAAAGGATCTCGACAGTGTTTGCAAAGAATTTAATTATTTCAGAGGATTTGCTCCCCCTCCCCCACAAAAAGACAACACATTCATGCTTCTACGTGAAAAATGGTGGCATTGGAGAGCGAATCGCGTAACTTTTAATCGGCAGTTAAAGGAATAATTGGAAACCGTACAAATAATCAAGATAAGTGTTAATACAAGGCCATGGGGTCACTTGTAATTATCAAACTTGTTCTTGACTTAGTATTGTTAAACTAATTATAAAATACATTGTGCAGTACTGATACATTTATAAGTGTATTATATCAGTGTAAATTCAAATTTCATTT
The DNA here is from genome assembly GCA_019973955.1 of Trichonephila inaurata madagascariensis. NCBI lineage: Eukaryota > Metazoa > Arthropoda > Arachnida > Araneae > Nephilidae > Trichonephila > Trichonephila inaurata. The sequence goes on along the minus strand of BMAV01018362.1, from coordinate 26,530 downwards.
TTTATTATGTCACACTGTATTTTATTTGTTTACTTCCAGGAAATTTAGGCCGCGGTAGCCGAGTGGTATAGGTGTCGGACCGTGGCTTGCCTTGTCACGAGTTCGAGCCCAGTACCACTAAAGACCCACCGTGTAGGGCAGCGATGCACGTTAAATCTTTCGAGAGCTGAAACGTCCTTCCGTTGGTGTGGTATGGTAGTTAGGAGAGGGGGTGCCAGCTCAGGTGTCGTCCACGTCACTTGACCATGGTTCAAAATTACGTGGTCCGTCGCCAAAAGCTCTCGTGTAGCTAAACAGTGCGACGTTAATAATCAATCAATCAATCCAGTAAATTAAAATTTGTTTTTAAATAATCCTTTGTTTTCGACTTTTCAATATGCTCGCGTCCCCCTCGCAGAGTTATTACGACCCCCTAGGGGGCGCGCCCCACAGTTTGATAAACACTGCCGTATTTATATGATTACCTTACTCACACACCAACTCCACCTACCACTCGCAACGCTTTGAAAAGATTAGAAATAGCCCGTGCTCTGGAAAAGTCTGTCCACCCCTGACATAGATTATAGTACAGCCGACAACGGCGGGTGAAGGAACGACTTCAAACAAATCAAGTATTTTGGAGATATCAGCTGAAGTGACGAGGATTCGTAACGTGAGTTCCTCCACTGTAGCCAATGGCGTCTGATACATAATCGCTTTCAGGTAGTCCTAGAATAAGAAATCCAAGGAATTGAGGTCCAGGGAGAGTGGAGGCTTAGCAAGAGGTCCGCTAGGTCCAAATCACACCTCCTGGAATTTGTAGGTTGGAGGTGGTTACCCCTCATAAGCAAAAAATATGCTGGTGCACCAAGCCTCAAGCCCTGGTGCGCAATGATTGGGAATCCCTGCACAACTCCGGTAGGATGTGCTATAGGAAAATAAGTTATTTCGCACTATTCAGGCAATAGGGCAGTACATGAATATTCTGACAATCTTTAAATAACTCCCCTTGTCTGAATCATCTTCCTCCCAAAGGTAACTATTAATACAATTTCCACCAATTTTATGTGATTTGCGACCCCTTTTTCTATGGTTATTTGTCATGCCCATTCTGCCTACTATCAGTCCTTTGAATTTGTCAGTTGAATTCGGCAACATCCTGGAAAGGTTGCTGTTTTGATTATATTTGCTTTTCACTTTCCAAATGCTATCCAGTAATAATCAGAATAAGGACAATATTCGTATAAAACCCTTTAAAGGTCATTCTTAAATTTCATCTCAAATTTCATTTCATGATAAAGACAAATATTACGACAAATATTCCATAACCAGTCACTGAGGTCGATAAGGCCGCAATGGTCAGATAATGAGTATGACATGTGAGCTTGCACTCCACTGTCTTTTAACTTCCACACCAAGTAAACTTCGGGGTTTTAAGCCTTACAAGATCTATGGTACATAAGACCAGCAACACAACAAACCAGCAAATATCTTTCAGAGGTTAAATTATATTATAAAACAGAAAACCCATAATGGTAATCAAAAGTAGTTATTTGGGAGAAAAATAAATGCATATATTTATCTAATAATCTAGTAAAATATTTATCTAATAATACACTCACAACCTTAATACATAAGTAAAAGCGTGGTTTATAGTTAGTTCATGTTTATGTATATATATATGGAAGTAACAGGACAAAATAAAAAGTAAGATAAATATAAATAAATCAGATTTCCTTCTCCTGGGGTATACAGAAAGCAATTACGGAATGGGCTTTTTTTTAATTTGAAGCTTCATTGTACTTGTAAATATACTTCATGCCCTAGTAATGCTTTTTATAAAAAAGCTTAGCTTAAAAAATTATCTTAGAAGTTCATATTAATTTTTTTAAAATCAATTGTTTTAAATCGTATATCGTAGTGATATGAAATTCATTGTATGTGCAAAATTATTACTTTCGAATATTACAATTTATACAGTAAACAGACGGAAAAATGAGGAAAAATCTCGCTTAGATTGTTTTGTTTAAACAAGCATTAACAGTTTCCCCGCTTATATTCTAAACAAGCATTCTTTCCCTTACAATGGCGTTGCTTAATTTCGAATAAAAAATTTGTTACAATAATATAAGAGTATAGCTCTAGAGTAATAATTTAAAAAATAAATCAGTAAACAATGAATTAAAAAAGAATTTGTTATTATGTAGAGGAGCAGTAGGAGAATAATCCGAAAAGAGCTAGATATTTGTTTGCCAATAATTCTGCGCTTTTTAGTGAATAGAATTGAAGACTCTCCTATTCTTAACTTCATAAAGAAAGGAAATATTTCAGTGAGAAAAATAAATATAAACCTTTTATCTGTCGAGTCTTCTGTAGTCAAAAAATAGAGGCAGTTTGGAACAGCAAATAATATTTTCTGGCGAAGTACGGACACGAGTGTTCTCCTTTTCTTAGAAAACAGGTTCAAAAGAACAACCTGTTCTTTTGATATATATCCCCGTTTTGGAATTTAATGGGTAAAAATTACAAAAATAAAAGTAAATAAAAATTTTGCATAGATATAAGCTGTTTTATAGCCGAAGAACTTTTCTGGAGTGATATTAAAATCAGTGCCAGGAATGATGAGCACTGATCCGTCTTTAGATCGTAAATCATTGCTATCAGAGCTCTAGATCACGCTCTAAACGTTAAAAATGACAGTAGACAAACAGCAGGAGCTCAATCTAAAGTTTGAGAAATCGGCCTAAGATTATGGAGAATACTGGTCTGACTATTATTTCCGAATTAGCTTGTCTTTGTCAGAGGAAACAAGTGTATCTCCAGTGGATACCATCGCATGTAGGTGTGCCTCGAGACGAGATCGCTGATGAGTTGGCTGGTAGGGTTTGTGATTTCCCTTCCTCTATTTTCTCTGTCTTGAACCATTCTATGAATGGTCTGACATGAATGAAATGAATCTGACTTGGCAAAACCCTTCTGCTCACCACTGGTACTCAGCTAAGAGTTCTGACCTATCTCTACAATGTAGAAGATCCAGGGTTCTTCAGATGGCTTTGGCGTATTTCAGAAGTAGTCGCCTGCATGGTATGACCTTTCTGCAGAGGGTAAAGTCTTTTATACCTGTCCCTATTCACTTCCTGCATAGCCTGCTGATCTTCCGGACTGCTTGGGCATATCCCTGGGAGAGTTGTTTGTTGATAAGGCTCTGGCTTGTGACATTCTCTTACGAAAAGTTCAAACAGACTTGCTGTAGGATTTTCTGCTCCTAGGGTATTTGAAACAACACAATTTTCTCAGATTTTTAAGGAATAATTTAATATCTATTGAAATTATAATTTGTACGTCATCTTATTATGGTCAATTAATATATATATTTTGATATTTTTTTATAATTAAAATAAAACTGATTTTCGAAAGAATTTTTAGAAAATTGTGTAAAATTGCCTAAAAAAGGGGAAACTGTATTTTATTGCATTAAACGCGTTTACTTCACTGCATTTACAAATATAAATTTATATATTCCGGTTCTATTCACATTCTTAAGCGAAACAAATCTCAGAAGCTCTTTAAAATATCACACTCATCTTAACACAACTCAGGAGAGCTCGGAGTGGAGCTTTCTCTAGTAAAGGCTTAACTAATGATCTTTGTCTTCAGTCAACTCCACCTGGGACCACTGAACCGCTTAGTTACTGTCGCGAAGAGTTTGTTGAGCACCTGAGACTCTCAATGGGCGATTTAGATTTGCTCATAAGGACCGTTGTTTCTGGTTTAAATGGAAGATAATTTCGCCTGATGTCTCAATTAAGTAGATGGAAATTTGCTTTGTTTTGGAAGAGAGTGGGTACATTTAACTTTAGGTACTGCATCTGTTCTTTTGTTTACATCATATATCTTAAATAGAATGTATTAAAAAAGTGAAATAATGATAATGATAATAATAAGTAAATAAATAAGAAGGGAAAATTGTTTTACACGAAACTGAGAAAACTTAAATATTTTTCATGTTAAACACTTTTCTGCAAAAAACATATATTCAACAAAATTAAATTTACACACACACACACACACACACACACACACCAGCATGCACGCACGCACGCACACACACACAACACACATACACACACACACACATATATATATATATATGTAACAATTCCCTGTATATAGGATCCTTTTAATTAACTCTTTTTAATAATATTTAATCAAGCTTTAATTCTTTGGTTCAAAACTAACGCTCTAATCTTAATCGTAATCAACTAGTACCAGATATCCCTTTCACACCCATTTTAACTAGTCAGAGATCTTATTACTAAATAGTCCCGTGGTCTTCACTGCCGGGTATAAAAAGCAAACATTGTGTGACATCTCTCGCGTTCTTCCTCTAACATAATCTCTATGTTCTTTGACGGCCACGATTAATGGTAAAACTTTTCCAACCCAAATCCAAGAAGTGAAACGAAGCATAGATGCAAATAAGATAACCTTTAAAAGGATAGAAATTTTAGTGAGCAAATGGCAATTTAGAGAAAGTTCAGTGTGGAGAAGATAGAAGTGTTGATCGACGGCTTACCTAGAATCAAGACGCCACCTCGCCAATTAAACTAATGTACATACCATTGTACAACCTTAGGAGAAAGATTTGAAATAGATAGGACGTTGAGTATTCAACCAAGGTAGGAAGATTATATTCTGAACGCTAGTATATTATTGAGATTGAGATTAGGCGGATATAATATATTTATATTCATAAATGATCTAATTGCGCGATCTGAGTTAGTTAAGACTACGTGTTTTGGTTTATTCTCACTTAATATAAGTTTGTTCGATATATAAGTAATCTAAGTTAAATTCTTAATAAAAGTCATATTAAGAATTCTAAAATGTGTCTCATCATTCAGAGAATCCCACACCTGTAACTTACACTGAAAACCCACGACATGGCTATCGAACGACGGCCATGTCGCAACATCTCTTGCGATCGCTCTATTTTGTCTATGTGTTCGTCATGTGAAATGTCGCTGCTGCTTGTCGCTTCTGTGATATGTGTCTGTTTTCCTGTCCCAAATAGATGTGAAATATAAAGATGATGGATTATCTACGTTATGTGTGTGTAATTAAACAAGATTAAAATTAGTTCTGAAAGATGTTTTTCCTGACTTGATATCCAAATACATCAACACCGGTCAACGATCACAACTCAGATCACACCGGTGTGATCATGGACCTACGAGGAGGAAAGCTCAATCACATATTGATACCGTGGGCCGTGGAAGGAGAAACGCGTGATCACATATATGTGATCACAGTCCTAACGGGTTAAAGCATTTTAAATCTCGTTTATTACGTATATAATTTTTGTTTGGAATATAGGAACCTAAAGCAAATAAGCGGAAAGAGAAAAACAAAACCCTCCTTTGCAACAGAACTAAACAGAAATGTGGAAAGTTGCAATTTGTACATAAATCGAATTAGAAAATAGTCTCTAATTCAAAATCGAGATTTGTGCATCCCAAATAATATTAGTATCAATTAATAACAGATGAAGTGTATATATTTCTTCATTAATTGGCATAACCTTAAAAATCTACTTTACTTTCTTCGCATCTTTAATTATTTATTACTCTTCCTTCTTTTCAATTAAATTTTGCACGTATCTAGTACAATTATATTTAAAACTAGGAGATGCAGTGAACTTCAGCTCTAAAAATATTTTTACAAGCGTAGAGTTGTTGGAAAATAAAATATTACAATGGAACATTTACAAGAAAAGCAGCAAAAAATTAATCAAAATTTATGATTAATTAATACACTCTGTAGAACCGTTAATTTAAAATAATAAGCACTAGAAAGAAGACTATTTTTTGTATTTAGTGTACTTGATTTTATTAAAATAATTCACACTTCTTTCAGCCAAGTTAAGAGATGGGGGAGGGTGCTAGCTCAGGTGTCGTCCATGTCACTTGACCATGGTTAAAAATTACGCGGTGCGATGCCAAAAGCCCTCGAGTAGCTGAACAGTGTGACGTTAATATTTACTCACTCTTTCTTTAAAGCCAAATATTTCTGGGAGATTGAGAAATCACAATTATTACAAGGATGCCCTAAATTAATACACGGAGGAAAAATAATACATAATCAAAAATTAATTTTGTAAAAACATTTTTTAGCTAATTTTTACCTACATTTCTATGCCAAAAATCTCTATTTCTTTTCTTATACATGTATGACAAGAAAACATAAAAATAAATCTTCAAACATGAAAGAATAAATAATATGAACAAAATGTAGAAGTCTCAAACAACATATTAAATATTTTAATGGAAGAAGAGTCATACATAATTGAAAAGACTTCCAAGACAATTTATATTGGATGATATGAAAACGAGTTCAGTTGTACTACACTTTCCTCTTTGTAAGTCGATAAGAAAATAAGGGAAAATGGAAACATTAAAAACCAAAAAGTACACAGGAATCCAAACACAGGAAAAGAGTACATTGTGCAAAATTCCCAAGTAAATGAATGAGAGATTCTCCAACACACACACACACGCACTGTCCCTTAAGATGAATACAGAAATAACCAATTCACTACTGTTAATCTAACTGTATGTTAAAATAATTTTCATTTCTTTTACAATACTAAAAGTACCCACAATAATTCTGCTCGTACACTCATTCTTAAGTCTAGAACATATCTACAAAGAGCATAAATTTTCCACGTGTCTCTTAATTTTAGCGACCTGAAATATTGCTTCGCATAAACTTTTCTTAAGCGATTATAAAATGAACCTTTTCTGCTGAGATAACATTCCTGTAATCATTCCCTTGACTGCTATTCTCATTATATAGACCTTATCATACTTCATGAAGACGATAATGTAGAAAGTACTTTTAAATATAACACTAACCCCCTGAAAGAGACTGCACCCGGTAGGGATTCCCTGAACAAGCACTCGAAATTCTCATTACTGAAAGCTAACTAATGATCTCTGCTTCTGTTAACTACACCTGGGGTCACAATGTAATTGAGAAGCTAGACTAGTTTATCTTGCATCTGAGACTTTCTCTATAGACTTATTTGCACTTCCTATCCTATTCCTTGTGTATATAAGCTTCAAATTTTTTCATTAATTAAGAATTTTGCAAAACATTCGAAAAAAAGTTTAGTTTTTTTAATTAGACTTAAAAAATTTGACTTTTTTACTTAATTTTTTTTTCTCACATTTTTATGAAAAATAAAAATTGCTAAAACTATTGAGTGATAGTGAGTACTGCACGGAATTTCAGTATATATATATATATATATATATATATATATATATCATACTGGCCGAATGTGGTATTTGTCGAGTGTTAGTTGGTTTCATTAAAACATCTTCAGTGGACGTTCATCTTTTTTATTGTGACGCACACATCAATAGCTTAAGACACAATTGCGGTACATTTTCACTTTGACGAGACACACATGCGACGATTATAAAAAGCAAAGCAGACAAGAGACAAGCAGCAGCGACATCTTGGGGACACAACACAAAGCCAAAGAGAGCGATTACACAAGATTTTTGCTTTTATACCGGCAGTGGCAAGCGCGTGATTATTATGTAATAGTAGTTCTGATTGGATAGAACGGGCGGGACAGGGATTTTGGAATAGCCGATCACGATTAAGATTACAGTGTTTGTTTTTAATCCAAAGAATTAAAGTTTGTTTAAATATTAGAACAAAGAGTTAACAAAGAGAATACTAAAGGGAATAAATATATATATATATATATATATATATACATGTAAGTTTTTCTTTCAACTTATTAACCTACGGATAAAATGTTACGCAATTCGCTCCCCAGGGTCACCGTTTTTCATATAGGCCCGATTATAAGGTGTATTAAGGGGAGAAAGAGCACAAATAAGAAATTTTCTCTGAAATCTGTCAATTTTTCGTAAACTCTTTCAAGATCATTTAATTGTACTTCAAAGCCTTTGGAATAATTTTACTGATAACAGTGTAAGGAAAATAATCATATTTCGAAAAGACGTGTATATACGCCCGGGGCACTCAAGACATTGGTTGAGCGAGATGGATATAAACTCCGGTGGCATTTAAGAGATTAGTAAAATACTCATTAAACATTATTTATTATTTTTAACCATATTTTCGGTCTCATACGTGGATAATCACATAATTGTTATCACTTCCATATATGAATGAGCTTATCTTCGGAAATCGAAAAGCTTAAAATGATAAATAATGTTATTCTTCGTATGGAAACCACTCTACGTTATCATAAGGTTTTTGATTTAATAGTATAGTCTCGTTTCTTAACAAGTAATAAATATATGTTTAAATCTCGGATAGAAGAATAATTATTCCAATTTATTTAGAAATAACTTTGACTATCATTTAAAATACATCTAATGTTAATAAATTCATTGTTCCTTAATTTAAAATAACGTGTTTTACTTTAATTTTAGGTTTTTAATCTAAGTTGAAGTAAAATGAATATTTCTCTCTTAAATGTAATATAAGATTATAAGGATTTATATGCAATTACATTATAGAACAGAAGAATATGAATTAAACTACATATTACTAATAATTATTGTTTGGTTCAAAATATTTTAACCATTAAAATTCTTAATTTTTCTCATTTTCGTTTAATTTTCATTCCCGCAAAATGGCCATGGTCATGAATTTGCTGTCGGGTTTATCGAGTCATGGGCTTATGTCTTGGTGCCACTGAATGCCCACCGTCTAGATACTGAAAAACTTACTAGGAAGAACTGAGCTCACCCAAAGGGTTTCGAGCTGAGAACCAACTCTCGAAATACATTAATTCATTTATATATTAACGAAATACTTGTACAAAATATTCTTAAATGAGGGACCATCAACAAATTTCTTGAGATTAGAGGGGGGATATAAATCACAATAAGAGTGTTTTGCAAAAGTTGTCCCTCACCGGTTGACAGAACATAATAATATGATGATACACAGACAGATAACCCTGTAGATAGACTGATGCACTTTAAAATTGTTGAAGCCCTAATTCCTCGCCTTGCAGTGATGTGGAAATTCGAGTAGTGGAATCCTAGCATACCTTTCCTTGTTACTTAACTGAGGCTCAAATTGCGAGGTTCTTTAGCAATTTTAAAATTTGGAGATAATGAAATGAAAATCAAAATTCTCTCATTAATATATAAAGTGAATGATTAGACAATAATTGTGGTGAAATAGAAATAACTAAACCGAGCATTTTATATTAGGAATTTATGAGCAGTAATGGGGTGTATAAAAGGACGAGCACTCACTTTATGGAATCCGACTATGTTCGGAACCGGGATTTTAAAAAAGTGCATAAATGGAGAAATTTCATGATATTTAGTGTCACTTAGATTAGAATACATATATAAAATCGTTTTAAGGACGTAATGAGAAAAAAATATTTAAATACACTATTTTAGTAAGAAAATTAACTTAGAATAATCTTTTTTCAAAATGTTCACCTTTTATAAAAAATGCTTCTATAATAATAATATTTTGTGTGTGTGTGTGTTTATATAAAGTAAAGACTTCTCCAAAGAGTCTGATCTACGATTTTTGAAAAATTCACATTATTTTTAGAGTTACTAGCGATTGAAATATGTATCGGCTTTTTCTTCATAAAATTTTTCCCCTCTGTTGTAGTAAAATACGGATAAATCCACTTTTATGTTACATATTTCAAAAATTCTAGTTGGGCCTTTGTACAGAGGTCTGAGCTATACACAGGCAAAATATTATTATAATAGAAGCATTTTTCATAAAAGGAGAATATTTTGAAAATTGTTCATTTTTTGTCAAAATATTGCACTTAAAAAGTTTTTATTGTAATAATATTCTTAAAACAATTTTATATACGTTTTCTAATCTAAGTGACACTAAATATCATTAATATTATCCATTTATACGCTTTTGCAAAATCATGGTTCCGAACGTAGTCGGATACCTTAAGAAACATAAAAAAAACAAATTCCTCACTAAAAGTTTCACTAAAATTGCTTTAATACAGTAACGTTTGCAGTAATTGTTCAGAATCACGACCACATATTTATTTTGAATTCATTACTATGCGCACTAAATTTTAACGTGCAATTCCAGGTATATTTTTTTGCTATTAAAACATTTTATGCGGTGATTCTGATTAGTTAAAAATTCATTCATTATTAGGTACAAATGCTTTTTTGTTTCTTTTTGTTTCAAGTAATGAGTGTCTATTTAAGGCTTTGCAAACATGATACTCTTTTATATGAGTAAGAAAGAAATTTTTAAAGGGATACAAAGCTCTAAAAAATATCCTGAGTAAGGGTCAACGAATCAAATTATGAAGTCAATACTCATGCTATAAATGCTTAAAAATAATCAAGTGAGAATATTACATGCACTATACTTCTGCAAAAACAGCAGTTTAGCCTCGCTTATGTTATTCCCTCGGGCTTATACTCCACATAAAACGTGACTCGGTATTGTAATGGAAAGCTATAAAATATACGTAAATATTGATGTCGTGTTGCTTCACATTTGTATTAATCATGTTTTATGCGCATATAAAATTTAGTAAAGTAGAATTGCTACTGTTGTGAGTCAGGTTTATTTCTCGGACTCAAATTTCGAACAAATAGTAAGAATAAATTAGCTATTTCTTTGCTCATCTAGCTTATTGGTAAAATTTTCTACTTAAAAAATATGTCCAAAATGGTCTTGTATATGCTAGAAACAGAAGACGATGAAACATGAGTATGGAAAAATAAAATGAATGATATATTAGTTAAAGTAATTGACTCAAACCAATTATTGACTTTAAATTTATCGATTTAAATTTAGCTTTCTCTGCTATTTAAATGAAGCAAAAGCTGTAACTGCCCGTAACTTTCTTATTATCTCTCTTTTCAACTTCTTTTCAATTCCTACACACACACTCTATTAGCTCACACTCTCTATATATTTATTTATTTATCTTGGTGGAATTTTCAATCTTTAATAAAATACATTTTAAGGCACTAAATTGAGCTGAAATTTTATATACATGATTATTTTGGATGACAATTATAATTAATAAAAATTAGTTGACTAAAACTAATTATTTTAAAAATTACAAATATATAGCCACGTTAGCATCATTTAGCGACTTAGTGAACATTTTGCGATTTGTGTCAAAACTTGAAAACATTTTTTTTTCTCAAATTTTAAAGCAATTCAGTTGAACTGAAACTATTTCATAAAAAGTAGCTAAAATAAAAATTTTCTTTGTTGATCTAAGTATGAATTGACTTAAAAAATTATTTTTTATATTACTTGTTAAACAGGAATTTTAACCTAGAAAACTATACAAGATGCACTTGTTTTTAATTTTTAATGTATTTATAAAATCTGACTTTGGATTTGGACAATAGCTTTCCAGAAAATTAGGTTTAATGAAACAAAACACAAAAATACAATGAATGGTTCTATTAAAATAAAAGAGGACTTCACAGTCCAATCCCAATATTTGTGCTTTTTTGTCACTACTTTTCCAAAAATCTATTTCTTTTTTTTCAACTATATATAAAGACTTTAAAACACTTCACACTTTATTAAATTAAATGCAGAGAAAATTCTAAGCTAAAAAGTTTAGTTACTGTAAGCCTGATGTTTAAACTCATTTTCGATATAAATTGTAAGTGCCAAGTGTAATGTAATTTATGAAATATTTATTAATTTTTTTAAAAATTATGTCTAACTCATAATAACTTTTTTTACAATGTATTCTAAATGAGTTTATTATTTTGTTTTATTTTACAGTTATTATTTTAAATAGGATAAGTTGTGACGGGGCTTTACAGAGTCTTTAAACTAATCCTCTTGGGAAATCTTTGGGGCCATCAGTTGAGTTATTTCACAGCCAACCCTCTCAAGAAGAAACCTTTATATTTAGATTAGTTAGTAGATACATAGTGGAGGTTTAGTAATCGTGTAGAAAGAGAAAAGGAAGAAGAAGGAGGAAAGGAACCTGAGATGCTGAACGCCGTGAGCTTATGGTAAGGATCTGAACTTAGAAGCGTGATTATAGAATGGGCTTTAGTGAGTCAAAGAAATTAAGGAAGATTGAGATTTATAGGGATAACTTTACTTTAAGTTCCAAGCGCTTATTCACATAGGATTTAGGGTTACGATATATCACTCCTGATTTCCTTCCTAGAGTAAGACTGCCTTTAATTATTATAATTCATAATAATAAATTGGTTTTATTATGGCTAGCTTGGGTCATCAATCATTACCTACCACAAATCTAGGTCGAGTAGATGAAGAGATGGTTTCCCCAGGTAGGGGTTATCTCACAAAGTCTTAAGGTGGACTGACCATCATAGTATTTTTTATAATGGTTTCCTAAAACTATTAATTGATTAATTGCTACAACCACTTTCAAAAGAAAATTACTTAAATGGTATCTCTAAAAATTAGTAAAATTTAAAATAATTTCTTTGTATACAAATTAGCTCGTCAAAAGCATTGCGTTATTTCGCTAATTATAAGTAAAAGTTCTATTTTTCAAGAAAAAGTAATTTTTAAAATTTGGAAAATATATTTTTTATTTAAAACATTAAGGCATTAAAGATGCAAACGAATATTTTAAGTTTCAAATATAACGAACATTAATAATCAAATAAATATATTTTAAAATTTTCGTATTTAAAAATGTATAAAAAAATGTGAATAATTTTTTTGTTTGAAGAAAATCATTTCAATTATATTCAAAATCCAACCATAACCAAGTATAAATACTATAAATAGCCAGGTCTTTGAAATCGTAAAAGAAAGGTAAAATATATCATGTTTTTGTTAGATTAAATTGTCTTAAAGTACATTGTAAAATCTTCCTTATAAAAAAAACCCACTATACTCAGAATTTTAGACTACGAGAATTATTGTAAAGTAATTAATGCATTTGCAATAAAAGGATTTTTCCTAAATATAAAAATTTGGTATATAATTATTTTATTTTTCTCTGAGACCGCTACAGATAAACATCTGTGGATCGTATTAGCTTCAGAAAAATGTTTGAAGTATTAAAACAGGTCAAAAACAAAATTAAAAATTTATAAAATGTTCATGGCAAATCATCCATTACATCATTTTGTGCATACATTAAGAGCATTTTTTCTGCATTATTTAGAATGCAAATTTTGTGTGTTTGCTAACATTTACTGTACGTGAATATACATGTGTATATGTATTTGTGTATGTATGTATATATATATATATATATATAATTTTCTACATGGGTGCCTATGTGTGTATGTATGCTTTATGTATTTGTATCTTGAAAATTTTATTATATGATCATGTTTACTTATTTTCCTCATTGTATAATTTTAATTATTGATTATCTCCGTTTGCATGTCAGCAATCTTGTATTTTATTCTGTATTTATTGTATACGCTTCCACTTTTTTTTTCATTTTTCCACCCTTTTGGTTCCCATTTGTGCCTATATCCTTCTACATGTAACTTCCTATCACTATTGTTTGAGTATTGACTTACGTTTGTAAGCTTTGTGTTATACTTGTCGGCACACAAGGAGTCTACCTAGAGTCTCAATATTTATATATATATATATATATATATATATATATATATATATATATATGTGTGTGTGTGTATAAATAAAATAAAATAGTGCTTTATTCATTTAATACATTTGCGACATTTTACAGAAATATTATACTCTACTGAATTTTTTTTTATTAGAAAGAAGGACTATTAAACAAATTCGTTTTTCAAAAACAATTTCTACACAAATAAGCTTTTATGCAAATATATTTCAGTCATCCTTTCCGAAGTATTTGTATAGATACTACCATTTCCGTTTTAAAACCATATTTTCACGCTAAAACCACGAAAATAAACCTCACACACACAGGATTAGGACAATACATTCTATTTCACTCTGACAAACATAACTTCAAAGTACAACTCGTGTAAGCATGCAAACCGCAAATTTTAAATTTCCCCCAACTCGAAAACCATGCACTCCACTTCGATTTTTGTTGTCATTTCTCTGAAATTCAAAACTTTAATTGAGTAGCACAGAGCAGAAGTTTTAAACCCATTCGCTCTCTTTACATGTGAAATATATCATTACCGCATTTCAACCCCTGCCGCTTATCGCCTTCTTTAAATTCCCAGTCTCTTCCCCGGAATGATTTGCATTTTCCAGTTAACCGCCTACTTTATAACTGTGTTTAACTCTCTGAAGTGAAGCAAGCGTGGTAAAAGTGCTGGCTTCTTGAATCGATAGGCAAAAGGTTCCATATCCTTAAAAGAATTTATAATAGCAGTAAGCTTATCATATTTTGAGTAAAAGTGCAACACATGAAAAATAAATTTAAAAAAAAAAAGAAAAAGAAAAGAAAACCTTCTTGGGGTGAAATACGCTTAACGCGAACACGCCTAAGATTAAATATCGGTTAACACGAAATAATACAACGATCCTGACAAACTACTATGGATTTTCCTGCTCTTCGTCTTAACACGAAACGAAAATCGCTTAACACGAATGATTTTCTTTCTGGGAATGAGCCAAATACGGAAACACCAGTCAAGCAGTCGTGAATTAAGGGGATGATGGGGGAAATGAAAAGAAGTGGGTTTTCACATGTTTTGTAGCAAGGAGTTAACTTGGCTTTGGAATAACCCTCCGAATATCCAATAACACGAACAAATTTTGTTCATCTAAGATACTCAGAAACATTATATATTAAAAATAAGTAATTATTCACACCTTTTTGTAAACTAATATACATTTATTTTATATATTATTTACAAAAAGAAAAGAAGGAAAGAAAAACTGCAAGGAAAGTTTCTTGATACATTTATATCCATTTTCCCGAAGAATTAAATTTTTCTTGATGCTGAAGCACTTTCAAATTGACATTTTCGAGTTACAAGAAACAAAGTTTCCCAGACTATCAACACTCAAAAAGAAAGCAGTTAAAGGCCATAGAGAACTCCCTAGGGTGAAAAAAATGAAGTTTTTTTGGCGCAACCCCGGGCTACAAAAAAGGTTGTCCCTTGATAAAACCAAATTTTTTTCTCCTATAGAAACATCTCTTTAAAAACCAGTTCAAAATTTATGACCACAATAAAGTATGATAAAAGAGATAATAAATTGAAATGTCCAGAAATAATATAAAAATAGGGAGAAAAAAATTGAATCACAAGAGAAAATTTTGTTATATAGAAAATGCACATCGCTCTTAGGAGATTATTTTACGAAGAAAATCAAAAAATGGTCTTGGTTCCAGGAAATAATTCGATGTATAGAAAAATTCAGAATATAGAGGTTAGATTGTAGTATTATAGTTATAAGTAATTTGTTTATAACTGCATGAGGAAATACTAATTTTGTTCATGTTTAACTGAAATTGAATCATGGAATAAGAAATTAACCTTTAAGGTATCCGACTACGTTTAGAACCATGATTATAAAAAACCGCATAAATGTGTAATTTTCATGATATTTAGTGTCACTTAGATTAGAATACATGTATAAAATTGTTTTATACATTATGGCAAAAAATTAACTAAGAGTAACCTTTTTTCCAAATGTTCTCCTTTTGTAAAAAATACTTCTATTGTATTAATATTTTGCCTGCATATAGCTCTGACCTTTGTACAGAGGCTCAACTATGATTTTTGAAAAATTCCGATTATTTTCCGAGTTACAATTATTTGAACTAATTATCGGCGTATTTTCTTAAAATTTCTCCCTTCTGTTTTCGTAAAACATGGATAAACCGACTTCCAAGTTATGCATTTCTAAAATTCTAGTTGAGCCTCTGTACAGAGGTCTGAGCTGAATACAGGCAAAATATTAATACAATAGAAGCATTTTTTACAAAAGGAAAACATTTGGAAAAAGGTTATTCAAAGTTCATTTTTGCCAAAATATTGTATTTAAATAATTTTTTTTGTCAAAAGCCCCAAAACATTTGATACATGTATTCAACGGAACTAAATATCATAAATATTATCCATTTTCAGTTTTTTAAAAATGACGGCCCCGAACGTATGGATACCTTAACGTTAGGAAATATTTGAAAAGGGATTTTTTTCATTTGTTTTATTTAGAAAAATCAACCGAAAACACTTACCCCTAAAACGAAGTCCCGAATTTAGCCTTTTATCTTTTAAAGTGAAAAATTTAAAAAATCAAATTTTTATTTAAACACAAGAATAGTTTGCTTTTTTTCCTTTTAAAACTTTTTGGTTTCCCCCAAAAAAGAAAGATCTTGAAAACCCACCCCTTTTCCCCCTTTAAAAGATACTACTCCCTTTGGTGGCCTTAATACATCAGAAGGTGTAATCAAAGTCTTCTAATAGAATAGGCTCTTCCTCTCCTCCCAGAGTGTTATAAATTGAATCCTTTTCCCAAGAGGAATCTTCATCGATTGGAGTTCGTGAAAAATTCTTATTGCTCCAACCTCTGCATCAGCAAAGATTTCAATCAGGGGATCCCAACTTTCTTTTTGCTGGATTAAAAAGGGCAAACCGCAACAAACCCCGTTTTTTTATTGTCCGTGCTGTGTTATTCACGGCGTGGCTCCATGGTAGAGGTTCCTGAAATTTTAATCTATTTCCAGAATTTTCTTATTCTTAGGGGAAATGTTCAAAACCAGTCGCTCTTAGACAGCCCTTAATGGAAAAATCTGGAAAATTTAAATTTATTTCCGTCTAAACCGTAACATTTATTTTTCCGGTATGGATACAGAAAAGAGTTAAGAACTGCACGAGTTTATACTGTAGGAGGAAAATTTAAAAATGAATGATCTACTTGTGATGTCTAGGATCTACGAATCTATGGCATAATATCATTTGTTTTCTGTACATTTATAAATTGAATTTTTATGTAGAACAGCATTTCTCAAACTATGGGGTGCACCTCCCCTCTTCCCAAGGGCCTGATAAAACTACGAGAGGGACGCGAGCATATTAAAAACATGAAAACAAAGCATTCTTTAAAAAATATATATATTAATTTACTGAACGTAAACAAACAAAATACATTCTGACATAATAAAGTATAAAATACACATTTGCACTGATATCATACACTTATAAATGTATCAGTACTGCACATAATGTATTTGATAATTAATTTAACAAAACGAAGATAAGAATAAGTTTAATAATTACTAATTGCCCATAGGTTTTTCCATATATAAAAAATTTTTCAAAAAAAAAATTTTCTTGAGATTTGTACGGTTTATATAACCCCTTTAACTGAAAAAAGGTTTCATGATTCGCTTCCCCCAAAACCATGTTTTCCCATGTGGGGCCCCCTTTTGTGATGTACTGGGGTGAGGGAAGAGAATGAGTAAATAAGAGAAAATCCTCTGAAATAAGTAAATCCTTCGCAAACACTGTCCATCACATTTTGTTGCATTCTAAGACCTTCGGAATAATTTTATGGATAGCAGTAAGAAGAAAAGACAGTACTTCGAAAAGACGTATATATACGTCCGGGTAATTAACGTTTTGTGTGACAAGATATTTATATACGCTGATGGAACTTAAGAGGTTGAAGTCGTTTTGTAGCTTTAGCGTCAAAGTATAATATTATTGAATTCAATGCATTATCATTGTACTTAGGGGAGGGCGTGATGAAAATTATGTTTGAATATTGGGTCAAAAATATTGAAATTCTGAGAAGTACTGGTTGAAACCGTAACATTTATTTTTCCGGTACGAATACAGGAGAAAGATAGAGAGAACCCCACGAGTTTATACTGTAGGAGAGAGATTTAAAAACTAATGATCTACTTGAGATGTCTGAGATCTACGAATATATTGCTTTATGTCATCTGTTTTCTGTACATTCATAAATTGAATTTTTAAGTGGAATGTTTTATAAGGAAAGAATGGAGTCACAGCATACAAATTTAAAAGAAATTGCATGTTGTTCTGGAAAAATGAATCCATTATTAGTGATCAATCAGAAGTTAAGATAAAGGTCAACTACAAACAGGCCGTAAATGATTATTTCAAAAAGAAAACATCCATTTGTTTAGGATAAGGTATGAGAAAATATAGATTTGAACTGGTTTTATTCTGATTTTATTTGTTTCAAGTAATTTCAGGTAAAAATATATCATACATTTTGTTATTTGCATTTATTAAATTTTTTATAATTAGTTCATGTTAGTACAATTAAATATAAAAGAAAAAAGTATAACGTGTATTTTCTTATGCCCTGTTTTTAGAATGCTTTTTTTCTTAATGAATGCAGAATGTATTTCGAATTCTTTCTTTAGTAAGGTTTTAATTGAAGTAGAATATAATTACCATAAAATCTGGCGTATGGCGCGCACATTTAAAGCACAAACATAACATCTAAACTTACGGGTGTGAGTTATTCGACGGCTATAAAAACGATAGCTATAAAAATAATTATAAAAAAAGAGATGATATATAAAGTAAATTATATTTTGACTTACATTGGAAAGCTGTTTATTTCAACGATATGACATACTTTATGAATTTGAAGATTTGAAATGCTGAAAGTAAGCCATTTTTTCAAAAGCCTGGGTATAATACCTTGAATAAATGACTTAGAAATATAAGAGCACTTCATATGTACAATCCAGGTTTCTTCGTAAAAAGGAGGTGCGTGTTATGTGGTGCATATGCATCAAAATTAAACAATGCAGTTTGTAAGTGTTGGTGCGCCGTATACGGGGTGGCGTTATACGCCAGACTATACAGTAACCAAATTTACTATTAAAGAGTATGAATCAAATTTTATTTATAATGATATCTTCTATATTCCCTACAAATACAATTTTTTTCCACAATCCAAGTGATTTTTAAGGATAAAGTCTTCAAAAGTTTCCTGAAGCATTGAAATCATCTCAAACTGTTGATCAAAACCCATCGTGTAGAGAGGTTTATGCATGTTAAATGTATCCAATATTAATCCTTTTTCCAATTCCTACTATTAGCTCGCACTCTATATATATTTAATTAATTTATCTTGTTGTAATTTTCAATCGTTAATAAAATACATTTTAAAGCGCTCAATTGAGCTGAAATTTTAGATACATGATTATTTTGGATGACAATACAGTAATTTAATTATTATTAATAAAAATTAATTGATTAAAACTAATTATTCAAGGAATTACAAATACAGCCACGTTGGCATCATTTTTGGTGACTTGTGTAAAAACTTGAAAAGGTTTTTTTTCTCACATTTTAAAGCGCTCATTTAAGCTGAAATTTTCTAAAATTTTTCTTTGTTGATCTAAGTAGGAATTCACTTATAATTTTTTTTTATATTACTTGTTAAGGATAAATTTTTCAAAACTTTCCTGGCAGCATTGAAATCATCTCAAACTGTTGATCAAACCCATCGTGTAGAAAGGTTTATGCATGTGTTAAATGGTTCAATATTAATTCTTTTTTTTCATAATAGAGTGGTTTGGTGCCAGCTCAAAAGTCCACTATATCAGCTCATCGTGGTTCAAGATTATGATGTCGTTTGCCAATAGTCCTCGTCTTGCTGCAAAGTAAGGGATTTAGTAACAATGAAGTAATATATTTGATAACCCCATTCAAATTATGAATATTCACTGGAAAGTCAGTAAATTATTTGCAAAGGTTAACTGAATAGTCACATGTCTCATGGATGTAGCATTTTTATTTATTTTCCGCTTTTTGAGTCATATAAAAATTTGGCTTTTTTAAGCAGAGTTGGAAACCTCTCTCTATATATAAACTGACAATGTTAAATTGGTTGCTTTTCGATGTACGTTTTCTCAAAATCTGTTATATGTACATGCTTGAAATTTTTCATACAAATAAAGTACACCTTTCTCATTATACTGAAATGAGCTTTTAGGTAATTTTAAATTTTTTTAATAATTTATGAAATATTTAATCAAACATTGCAAAATTTGACATATTTTTCACATAACAAATTTATAAAAAAATAAATTTTCGAGTTTTTTACAAAAAGCTCATTTTAGTATATATTAGCCATCATTATAAATATATCATAAAAATTTACATACCTGTGAACAATAATTTCTAACAAAAGGTATCACATCAAAATTTACATTTTGAGATAAATTGATTTTAATGTATACAGCAGCGTTACTCAAACTATGGGAAGTGCCCTCGAGGGGGGCGCGATAAATCTACGAGGAGGGCGCAAGAATATCGAAAATAAAATATTAAAAAAAAAATTATTTACTGGAATGAAGTAAAACAAAATACTTTCTGATATAATAAAAAATACGCATTTTCACTGATATAATTTATATATATAATCTGCGATATTACGTCATGAAAAATAAAAGCTTCTACTTTGAAACCTCATTAGTTATCTTCGATACTATAACCAAATAAAAAAGCATTTTATTTGATTCGTGTAATTCTAGAGAGTTTTTTTATTATTTTTTTTTCAAACCAAAATACTACTTTTCATAGAAAAAAAAAAACCCAAACCCATCAAAAATTTTAGGAAGATAAAAAAATTATCACTTTTTTTTTTGAAATACTGTACATTAGCTGTTGGAGCAGAATGTATTTGCGGTGTTTACCTTCGAACATTGTAAGGTTAGTTAGTCCCGTCTTATGTATTTTTTTTTATTTAGGGGAAAGGGAAATAAACTATTTTTATCTTTTCCCCTTTTAAAATATTTTTTTGGTTTTTAAAAACAAGAGAGATTTGAAGATTACGGCAAATTTATTTTTTTTAGAATTTCCCCAAAAAAAAGATAATAAAAAAGGTTTACACAATTTTTTGAACATCCATTTGATTTAAATACACTTTTTTAAACCTGGAGTGGTCGTGAGCCCAGAGTCAAAAAAGGTAATTTGGCAAAACTGTTTTAAAAGTTACCAAGGCCCCGAATTTTTCCCTCCTGTTTGACTGTTTTTTCGAAAAATAAAATATATTTGTCAATGTCTCCCCTTTTTGGGGGTACCCTTTTTTTTTTAAACTTAAGATACTTGTTTCGACTGAGTTCCGGGGGGATCATTTTTTTTAAAATATTTTTTTGTGTTTATTCTACATCCCCTCCCGAATAACTTAGTGATTTGATTCCTTGTTTACGACTTATTGTGTTTGAAATGAGCATTAAATTTTGGAAAGATCAGAATGGAAAATTTTTATCTGTTTGAAAGCTTTGAAAGAAGTTAAAAATGAAAAAAAGGGATGAAACCCAAAATAATGCAATTTAAAGTAAATTTGAGAAAAGCGATGAACATGAAACGAAAGAAAAATTTTAAAATAAGCTACTAAAAAAAAACTCCATCAACTTAAATATGAAATATATATCAGAAAGAGTCACTAATCTCTGTTTTGTCAAAACACAATAAGCAAGCAAAGTTCACCATGTTAGTTGTCGAACATCAAAGGACAGTAACAATTACAATTACTTGAACAACAAAATATAGTTTTTCCGCAAATAACATTCTGTAATGTTAGCTATGAAAAGTGTCTGTGGTTTGTGTCGTTTTAAGGTCACGCACATTTGAAACATTTTAGTTCAGTTTTCTTGGATTTTTCCCAAAATTATCAAATAAAAATTGAAAAGTCCTTTTGAAAGTAGGTGTAAGTATATTTTCTCTTAATCAAATTATTCACTAGAATTACGATTTTTATTGTGTACTATAAAAATAATTGTAAGAAAAGAATTGGAGGACTCCAATAATCCCGCCCGACCATTATTATCGAGTGCGCGCTCACCCAGGGTTAAAACATGTTAAAGTCTTTTGAGCTTAAATATTAATAATAATACAATTATACTTTTATCGAAATTTTATATTATTCTTCCTTATTCAACATCAATTCTAAATGCTAATTCTGTGAGGCTTAAATTACTGTTAGCTTCTTAAAACTAATTATAATTTGAGCAATCATTAAAAAAAAATCATTTAAAAATTTTTATAAAACATTGTCGCGCACTTCTTATTTTACTCTCCACAATTCAGCTTATATGTAAATAATGTTTTATTTTCTATAAATGAACTCGTAAAAAAGCGGGTACTTCAGCCAGTATACTTTAATGTATCAGTGTGTGTGTGTGCTGCACAGAGTATTTTATAACCAAATACTAATACTAAATTAAGAACAAATTTACTAAGTAATAGCTCAGAGCAAAGTTTTTTAAAGGAATGCTTATGATTAGAAATTGGACCCCTCTGAGTTTTTTCTATATTTAGCTGATATCTATATTTTTGTCTCTAAGTAGCCACCGCATTTTGCAATATGTTCTAATTCTCCTAATAGAGAAAGTTAAAAAATAACATAATAAGTATCCTATTAATTATGTATTTATTATTATTATATATATATTTTTTGCTTAAAATATAATATAGTGTACTTAACACTTATGTTATTAATTTGTACGGTTTATATAGTTAAAAAGATCGCATATTGTAGTTTAGATTCAAAGTGCATTATTATTTCATTCAGTACATCATTAATGTATAAGGGGGGGCGATAAAAGTTGTGATTGAAAAGGGTACCAGTATTGAAAGTTTGAGAAGCACTGATATACAGTGAGACATCTTATCGGCAAGGAAATAAAAAAATAAAAGGCTCAATTTACAATAAAAGGTGCCTGTTTTGGTTAATATTAGAGGTTCAACTTGTAAGCAAAAGCGAAGTACTTTGTTTACAATTTTCACCATTCAAATGGTCGTAGCCCAGTTTCAACGATTATTTAAAAAGAAGTTGTAAGGGCTTCTAATTACCCTAGAGGTTAAAGTAAGGTATTTTTAGAAAGGTTAAGATCTATACAATTCGAAAATGTAAAAATCTCAAATTGTCAAAAAATATATGATTTTAGCTTTCCAATCCCCCTTAAATGGGATGTTATTTAATAACATAGAAAAATAATGTATGAGGTTTGCCCAAATGAAAAGTGGACGCATGTGATTGCTTCTGAATTTGTGCAGTTATAACTGAGTTACCAAACAGGAACATGAAGGATGGTAAGACCTGTTCACGCATGCAATGTTTAACAGTGAAACCTGTTAGTGGTATAGAGAATTTATCGAAAGTAAATGTGCCGTATAAGGATGCGTACAGATCGAAACAATTTGTGATGGTACTTTTTCTGATTGCAGGAGGAGAGTTTAATTTGGACATCTATTGACAAACAGTGGTAGTCTACGGTGAGCATTGTTTAGATCGAACGTCTTGGAACAGTTGGTGTAACAATTTCGACAACGGCTAAAAAGGATATCAGATCTCCATGACAACATCCGCCCGCATGCCACCCGTAAAACCAAGGCAACTTAAAAAAAAATTCCTTGGGAAATGTAAAAGAGCACACTAAGGTTTGATTCTAATGAATGGGCACGGAAAATAATTAAAGACATGGGGTCTAAGATTTAAATATTAAAGTTCATTTTAAAGAAAAAACACTAAATTTAACCAACAACACTCAGGACAGAACTTCATTCCTTCGTACACAGACATAGAATGAAGTCTTTTTAAACACCAATGGCGAAAGGGAAACTTGGCCCCCCTTTTCAGCTGGCGTCTTTCGATCACACCCTGAATACTTCGCATTCCAAAACCCAGGGGTGGGGACTAGCCATTTCTTGTAGCAGGTGGAGAAGAACAATTTAAATGCTTACACACACCCAACCTTGTAGTCCAAATTTGTCACCCGGTGACATCTAGCTTTATAGGCCACAAAATACTGCATTACGCTTCTATATGGACAAGGAAGAGAAGGAAGCTGGGTAGGACTTCCTCAAAAATCATTCACGTTCTATCTAGAGTAAAGTCACACATATGCTGCCGAAATGAAAGGACCTGTGTTACAGCACCCGAGTGATTTGTTCTGATTTCCAATAAAATAAATCTTTTTACTGAACTTGTCCACTTTTCATTTATGCAAATCTTATATACCTTTGTAAATAATTTTGTATTACTGAAAACTTTAATTTCTCTTTTCTCCCCATTTAATGTTTGATGGTTAAATTTTAGTTTATTAATAAGACATATTTTCATATCAAATCGCATTTAATAATGTATTAATTCTTTTTTTGAATTCATAATTCATTTTCACTCCTCTTATAATCGTTGTTCCATGCAACCTTTCGGAAATCTTTGGCAATATTTTCTTGAAAATTTCTCCATAACTAGAGAAATTTCCTTTTTTCTTTCCTTTTATTGATGCAAAGTTAACAAATCAAAGAGGAAATTTTCGTGAAAAATATTTGATTTCCCATTGTCTTCCCATAATATATTTTCAGCCTTACCACCAATGTTAGTTTCTACATAGATGCGTTTTGATAAATTTAGTGAATATGGAAATTCAAGATCGTTATATCGTTGGAACACGATCTTATTAGTTAGGCTGAAATAAAATTAGATAACAACTAAACACAAGGGCAACCCTTATTTTCTTAATTTGTTTCATATTGAATTAGTTAACTCAGAAATTATGGCATGGATAGCAATGTTCATTAAATTATCCATTTATGATTAAAGAAATAGATGTTTAGCAATTCAACAGTAATAACAAATATTTTAACATATAATTAAATTAATTAGCCTATTTCTCAATTAAATGGACTATATTTTTCGACTTTTATAATGATGAAATTCATTTCAGAACGTCTGATCAAAATTATTATTAATGAAGTGAAGAACAATTAAAGAAAAATAATTTTCAAAGTGTCTTATCTTAAATTAGGACAAATATTTTGTAATTTGTTAGAGAGGTTTATTCCTGGACTTACAGGAGTACAGCAAATATGCTAGATAATGCTAGATATACTTGCGGGAAATTAATAAGATGATTAAATATGGAAATTACTTAACACGTCTTAAAGAAAGTTTGTAAAAATTGATAGCATATGTTTGATTAATTAATTTTCTTTCCAGGAAAGTTCATTTAAATATTCATGACTTCATTTTTCCTTTTGTAGCTTTAATTGGATTGATTTCATCGTTCTCTCAAAGCAAATGCCATTAAAGCTAACACCTCTAAAAATATAGAAAATGTGCATTTTTTTTCTTTTCCTATGAAAAATCCTGTTTTACTTTTACTATTTACATATCTTATGATGTTGCTATTATCAGTCCTTATAACTGGATCCCCTCAACTAAGGAAATGATAAATTAAACGTGATTTAATAAGAGTGTTCACCTGGCTGGGGTGGAGAACTAAGATTGAACGCGCGACTTAGGATCTAAACATGTATTCTTTCAATTCAAGTTGAGCAATTTAAATCAGAAAATTTTGCACATACAACGATGGAGAATTATCGATATGGACTATAGTCATGTAATGTCGTAGTCACATGGTAATGATAACTACGTGGTTCTAGCCAATTTGATCAAACTTTTTGCCAACTTTTAATCTTTTCATAAATTTGTCTCTTAAAAAATAAAAATTTGTCAACTACAATAATGCACATAGGTAGACAAAATGCATTTTAATTAAGAAGACACAGTACGATTCAATTGACAAAAATCACTCAAAAATAAAATTTAATTTTTTTAGCCTAGATTATTCTTTATATACATTTCTATAGCCTTGCAAAATATGAAAGCTCTAAATTTAAGAAAACGCAGAATTATGATAGCTTTTGCGTTCGTTTTTACTCATAACCCTATGACAAATCAAAACTTTAAACTGACTTATCTCAGAAAAATAAAATAACTAGTTCGTCTTCATTTAAAATGCTAAGACTTTTTCTATTGCAGCTAATGCTTTAATATCTTTACTTAACCCAATATATATGGTAACGAAATCTGGTATGCATTTTGAATCAAAGCAATACTTATTTTTTTAAAATAATTAATTTCGAGAATTTATACATATTTGGGGAATTTTCATTAAATTCAAAAAAAGTATTGTACGAATAACAATCATGATATCAAAACCCATATTAACTTTTGCGAATAGTTTGACGTAATTTTAAAATCAAAGTTTCATCTGTGCGTAAATATTTGCTAGAGAGCATTTTTAAAATCACTTCCAAATTTTAAGTTTTTCCTTAAAAATTAAATGGCTACTTTTATGAAACTTTGAGCAAAATCTGTTTAAGTTTATACACAACATAGGAGGCAGCCAAAGGAATTTTGAAAATCCTTAAATTAAAAATCTTTGCATAAATCGTACTATGTCCCCTTAAAAGTACATGCATAAAATAAGATATATATATATATATATACTTTTAAATCTTATAAAGAAATTTATTTTTTATAACATTGAAATAATTTTATCCAATTATAAAATGTGAAAATGTACCCGAGTTTTACAAATCGAACAACAAGTGCAATTAGTTTGATACTTGTTTTCAATTTAATGGCGAACACGTTTGTGTCTTTAGAGCGTGACCGTCATAAAATGAGTCCATTATGCATATTTATTTTGATATTCTTCTATATATTATAATCCAGATAATTTTATTATATATTAATATAAAAAATAAATATTTATTTTAAACTTTTTTTAAAATTTTTTTAAACTTGCTTTTTTCCCAAAAAGAAATGT
>BMAV01018360.1:636689-660626 GCA_019973955.1 Trichonephila inaurata madagascariensis | reverse complement strand
AGAGTTTGAATAGTTCCTGGATTCTCTAATCGTCTTCATACTGAAATAAAAACAACTATTTTTTAAGAAGTTAGTTAGCAATATAACCCAACATGAAAAATCGCACAAAACTCCTGAATTTATTTTATTTCTTCGACTTCATCAAAAAAAATACACGCATTTTAATTATTTATTCAAGCTTTTTGTGATCTCCCTTTCATCGATAATACTGGCTTCGAACTGTTATTGATGTTCGTAGCATTTTCGCAACTTCAAATTATAGAGATGATGATAAACAAAATTCGCGGTTGGCAATGCTTACAATGTAGAGAAAGAATTACTTCGAATGGTAAAATATCGTGGCGCCCTCTATTGAGAGTGTGGTGAAATATATTAAAATTGAGGAAAAAAAATTTGAGAATTTAAGAACTGGGGGAAAAAATTGCAGATAAGAAAAAAATATTAGAAATAAGGAAACAAGGCAGAAATCGTCAAGTGATATATTTCTAAAAGTTTTGATCCTGGGATTTGTGTTATAAATTTCTAAATCTGAGAGCAAGGTATTTTCAATGAATAGTAAATGTTCGAAGAAATTTTAGGAAAAATGGACTATATAATCTTGGAAAGATGGCATTTTTTCGGCCCAGGATCTCACTATTTCTCGTGAACCATCCAGGTAGTCGCGGTAATCGAGTGGTCATGGTCGTGAGCTCGTAGTCGGCATTGTTTCTGCCAAATTATGGGTTCGAATTCCGGTGTCTTCAAGACAAGCTATACAAAGATGTTGGCGTGAATTAAATTTGTCTATCACGTTAATGTGCTGTGGAGTTTTTTCAAATTCGGATTCCATGTAAAATATCGTCCTTGTCACATGATAGTGGTTTAAAATTAAGAAGTCCTTCGATAATTTGTGTTGCTTTGAACAGCAACGTTGGTAAACAATCAAAGAGCCATCGAACATTACAAATAACTCTACAAATATCGTTTGGGGCTGTTTCAAGAACCTTAAAGAATGTATGCCCACATAAGTTAAAAAAGATTTGAAGATGAAAAAATATGAAGACTCTTTGTGAAAAAAATGAAGACTTTTAACCTGTTAGCGTTCAGTGAAATTAGGGAGAAACTTTATAGGCATTGCTCTTTACACAAATCTATTAAATATGTGTTTTTCAAACGAAATTTTTATCTAGCGTAAAAGTTTAGCTTATGATTATTGAGACTACGAAAAAGAAAAGTATAAAAAATTCTGACTAGTGGAAATAAGATCTTTTAGTCACACAAAAGCCATTTTAGAACAATTATTTTGAAGGTAAAATGCACTTTTTAAGTAATCCTTTTTTCAATCTAACTGGATTTTTCCTCCAATTGATTTTTTTTTTTTTTTTACTTTAAATACACTAAGATCCGGAATTAGCAATCATTACTTGTAACTTCAGAACCTCACCATTCAATTTTCCTTCCA
Organism: Trichonephila inaurata madagascariensis; assembly: GCA_019973955.1. Lineage (NCBI taxonomy): Eukaryota > Metazoa > Arthropoda > Arachnida > Araneae > Nephilidae > Trichonephila > Trichonephila inaurata. Next base: position 659,185 of record BMAV01018360.1, on the reverse strand, counting down.
AACTAGACATAGTCAAGAGCTTTAGCCTGAAGTTGCTTCTCTCGAGTTCTGAATTAGAATTCTAATGCAAATTAAGATACGTCGTATGCAGGGGTGATGCACATCAAATCTTTCGAGGCTCAAAGTCTCCATGTTGGTGTAGTGTAGAAGTTTTAAAAAATGGGGTGCCCGCTCAGGCGTCGTCTTCGTCACTTGACCGGGACGTACAAGGTCCACCGCCAAAAGCCCTTACGCAGTTTCAAAGCACGACATTAAAATATCAAATCAAACAAGAAGGAAATAATACACAAGAAAATCTACTGTAAGAAATACAAATCCAAAGTCACAATATCGCATGAAGCCAATAAAACACACAGTCCCTGTCAAGCTTTGACTCCAATATTGCTTCCCTGCATCATTCTTATTACAAGCTGGGAAGAACCTTCTACAAACTTCTTTTTTCTACTAAAATAGCTTTCATAGAACCTTAATTTTTGTACAGATATCTATTTTGGACGCCTTCGGCCTTCCTATTCACTTGGTGTTAATGAAGATCATATTCTCTTTAAGCTATAAATGATCTTTTCGGTCACAATACTCTTTCAGCCCAGAAGGGATTTGATTGCTCATAAATATTCTTGTCAAAGAAAGCAACATTAAGAAAATGTGAAAACAATATTTAAAATTTAAATAATTTTTTTGTAAAGCAAAAATATAGTTTAAAGCTAATGAACTATAAAAATTCGAATAAATTTCAAACAAGATAATTGTTAGACACCTTGATAGATATTAAGAAGTAAATTAATAAAACTCATTATCATTAAACTTACTACAAATGCAAGTGTCAAGACATTTAATGGGATAACCACGTGTTCCAAGCAATATCTTATAAACTTGTTTTTATTAACTCTAACGTCTTTATTCAATAAGACATAATAATTCTTAAGAATGATATTCTAATAAATACGTAAATGGAGATTACTACTCCAGAAAGGAAGTTAAATAATGTTGAACTTTTAAATCCATCCCTTTTATCAGATATTCTATTATTTAATTTAGGTTACGCAATATACAGGGGCGTAGCTACCGTCGTATCAAAGATACGGAGCCCCCAACACATGTGTAATATTTTGACACTTTCAAATAAGTTTTATTAATGCAATCATTTTTACTTATTTTCCAAAAAAGGTCCTCTAAGGATTTTTGATACTGGTCCCACTCAGAACCAGCTACGCCAGTGACAATATGTAAAATTGTGTTTAGATATTAGGTTGTCAAGTATGAAATGGAGCAAAGCTCATGTGTTATTTATTTCAATTGCACATAACCTCAATTAGACGCCGTATTTTGGCATAATTTGTTTTTCGTGTGTGAAAAGTACATCTTTTCCTCTTTTTAACGCGTATTTCTGTTTGAAAAAAAAAATTAACAGATCATCTTATAATCTTAGTTTTTATTGGAAAAAAATAGAATTCAATTATGTGCATTTTTTGCTTTATTTCATACTTGACAACCTAATAGTTTGTAGTAAGTTAATAATTGTTCAGTTTCAAAAAGGTTTGAGAAATTGGATAAAAAGTAATGTTAGGTATAAAATCTCACTATTTTTACCAAAAAACAGTAAAATCACCCATGTATATACATGAAGATAAAAAGTAAACCTTTATAATATATAGTTTTTGTTTCTCTGTGTTAATATAAATTAGATAAACTATTGCTTCCAGTCCACCTTGCTGTGTGCCTTATAGTCAGTGCATCTTCAGTTAGTGCATGCACTAATTAATTAGTGCATCTTCCACTTTATGCTTTTTTATTTAATAGCTTTTCATTTCAAATTTAATAATTCAATTTTTTATTATTTAGATATTTAAAATGAGAAAAAAATTCCTATACGTTGTTACAACATTATTAATTATTTTCTGTTTAAGTGTACATAGTACAAATATTCAGCTCTATTTAAAATTACGCATTTCTGAGCTCTAAAAGAATGCAATAAAAATAGTAGTCCTATTTAATTAAAATTTAAAGCTTGGAAAAAATTACTTTTTAAGAAAAAGATGAACTGTAGGATATTTAATTGGCGTGTGGTTGCTTAGTTGGAATTTTTAAGCACTGAGTCTTCAAGGAACATACTATGCCAAGTACGAGGCGTTAATGACTCAGAAGACGAATCAAAAAACTATTTTCAAATGCATTCTGACTGTCAAAATAATATTAACGTTGTGAATTCTTTTTGAAAATAAAAAAAAAAAAGAAAAATTTATTCTTCCTGTCACAACTTTGAGTGACATGAAGACAGCAGAAATAGCTTCCAAATTCTTATCTTAAAATACGCGAGCGAAGAATGTTATTCTACCAAATGATTTCGACAAAAAAATTATAATAATTTTGTTTTAAGAATGAAAAAAAGAATGCACGGTTTATTTATTTATTCACTTTGTCTTAGACTATCTGAAATTTATTCATTAAAAAACTATACTCACATGGTCATTTCAAAAACAGAAACAAAATATTTAAAAGAATCCAACATTAATTTTCATTATTTTTAATTTGCTAAATTTCTAGGGGTTTTTTTATAGTTATTTTTATTCAGTAAAATAGGGTTGTTGTTTTTTTTTTAATTGTTAATGAATTTTAGAAAATGTGCTCCATTTATAAAATCAGCAGCTGCTATCAGTGGCATACACCAGGGTGGGGTTTAACGATTCCCTCTCCCTCTCCATAGACAGATTTTGAATTTTTATGACAAATTACCCATTTGCGCTTTTTAGTCCATGGATTTTTTAAAATGTAGACCCCTGCCCCATAAAAGAGGCTTTGTTTGCTACTGGGTGCTACACTACAATAAAAGCAAAAATGTGTATAACCAATTGTACCAGAAGAAATTATACTGAAAGGAGCAACAAAAATAAAATCTCCCTTCAGTAATTAATTGCATTTGTGGCGGTATGATATCTATATAAACTAGTACCAAACATCACGCGAAGACGATCGTTTTGGCGTGGTCGATAAAGTACTTGCATACGTAACGGAAGGTACTCAGATCGAATCTTCCTCCCTCACATTTGTCAAGAAATATAGGATAGACACAAATAGAACTCATACATTGCATCAGGTCTGCTACAATGGTGGCATAAACCTACATCTTCCCCACAAATATCTAAACACTATCTCAATTTATTTTTCCTCTACGTCCAAGCTACCAAGAAAGCAATACAAACTTTCTAAAATATTCAATAAATAATTAAGTATGAATAATTTGATTTGTTTTTAAAAATTTAATTTTTCAATAGGAGACATGAAAAATCCCTCAGAACAGTAATTTCGTAATTGTTTTATAAATTATCTGTTCCTGTGGGGATGAAATTTTATTGCTAAACGAATGAAAAGAAACATAACATTGAAATATAACATAAAAGAAATATATTTCACAAATTAATTTGTCTTCCAAATCCTCCAGACAGGTTGTTAATGTGTAACATTTCCCACTGCAATTAAGAATGTAGACCGAAATGCAATATGCAATTAGAAATGTATAACTGTGAGAGATAGGAACATTATATTAAATCAAGTAATATAGCAAAAATAATTTTAACTTGAAATACATAACTGCAATAAAGAGACAGTGGAAAAAATGTTTAAAAAAATTCAAATCTTTCATACAGGCATATTTTTCTTATTGGTATATTATTTCATTGAACGTGTCTACTCTAATCAATCAAATTCTAATAACTGGATTCTAATAATTCTAAATGTAATTTAACCTAACATTTTTTTAATGTACAAATTATTCCATTTAAAAAATAGCTAAAAATCGTGCTTGGTACTTTAAGCTGTTCCGAGAATTATATTTTTTAAATGAAGAGAACAATTTCTCCATTTAGAGTGTTAAGAAAATAGAATTTTTACTAATTAATGAATAAAAAGCCTTAAAAAAAGTGATACACAAGTATGGTATGTATATATAGGTAATTTATTTCCCAGACAGGAGGTTATATCGCTTATTATTTGCTGAAATGAATCTCAAAAAGACATGATAAAAAAAGGGCAAGTAATAAAATAATTCAAATGCGAATAAAGATCTTAAAAATTCAAAACTCTCTTAAAATATTGATGAATTTTCGGACATTAAAAATGCTATACCAAGATGGAAAGAAAATAAGAGTAGATGTATATACAGTATAAAGAGAATACATATTTAAATGCTTTTAAAAAATTTTACTACATGGCTTAAATTTCCTTCACTAAATATGTAATTTAAACAAACTGTAATAAAACATAAAATGTATGTATTTGACAAATATGATCAATTTGTAAGCATTTTTACAGTTTTTTTTTTTTTTTTTTTTTGATTTTAAGGTAGACCCCCGATTTAGAAATGAAAATAATTGCAGTTTGGGCCACCACAAGAAGATATATATATATAAGGCAGTGGTACATCACTGCCTTACTTGTTTTTATAAACAAGGCGATTCAAACTCCACATAAACAGAAACCAACAGATTTTTAATTTTTAAGATAAGAAATACATCTTGGTTCTTTCATCTATATTTTTTTTAAAATATGACTTTCCTCCCCATAAAAGTAAGTTATAAATTGATTAATCAAATGATCATATATTTTTAAAACACATTTTATACGTACCTACAAACAGTAAAAGAATATCTTATTTATAACATAGAAAATTATTAACATCACTTATATATATACACTAATGAATCTAGATCAGGAGTATCTAACCCGAATGAAATTGCAGGCCGCTTTGGAAAAACATTATAATCTCGCAGGCTGCACATAAAATTATGTACCTTTATATCAGATTTGAAAACAAAAAAAACATTTATTGGAGTGAAAATTTAATACAGAATGAATTATTAGTATTGTTTTCATTATTTACAGACATAGATAATATAATAATATTTATATAATATAATAATGCAATGATCAAATAATGTTTAAAATATTACAGTTGCCATTTTCTTGAAAATTACGGTGTTCCTTTTGAATTGATCTTTCGTTACTCATTGTTGAAATTTGATTGTGCTGTCGTTCGCAAATGATTAAGTATACATTGCCCTTTATCTTAACCGTCCTGAATATTTTTTTAAACTTTAAAAAACATCTCTGACTGCCTCTTGCTTTTTGGACATAACAAACAGAAAAGGAGGAGAAATGAAAGTCGCACACACAGAGAATCATGTACCATCTATAGTAAAGGATATGCATAATGCAATTCGGACTTTATTAAAAAAATAATATATTTTAGTGAAATCAAATGTAACTGTTTGATAAAATATAAATCTATTCTAATCTAAAGAACATTTATATTATCAAAAAGGATATTTTTTAAAACAAGAACAGGTAACAGGCAAATACATTGTAGATTTCTATATATATAAATTTCCCCTCAAATAAATTTTAAAATGAAAAAACTTTAAAAAAACCTGATATTTAAAAAAATTTTAAAAGAGTCGGTGGGCCGCGTGTTGGACACATCTGACTTAGATAATACATATATGTACCGTTTTACATATTTTTTAAAAAATATATAATTATGATCAAAGGTATGATAAAATAATTAATGAGCAATTGTTTTTAGTTTACATACTATGTGTTAAATTATATGATTACAATATAGTATTCTAAAAAAAATTCAAAAAAAAAATTGAGCAAGTTAGCATTATACCAATACATATATATATATAAAGTTATATTATATAGTTAAAGGATCATATAGTTTGAATTTCTTTCCTATTTATTGCAAATATAAATTTTCAAAAATCACACAATTATTTCAACATACATTAGTATATTTTTAACTCAGTAAATTACTAGTTGCATGATGTACAAAGCACGTATTTTTTTTAACAGTACGTTTTTAAGCCATTCATTTCTTATGTATTTTATAACTGGAAATAAAGCATACAATTCTATCAAATCCTTCATGATAAAAATAATCTTTATAATGCATCAGCAAGTTGTTCATTTAAATAATAAGTAGCAACAACAAAATACGAGGCTCCTCATGTATAAATGATTCAAAGAAGTATAAAGAGGAGAAATGAATGTTAAATTATTGCAACAATGCATTACACAAAAATTTGAAATTAATCAAATCCGAATTTAGACTGTAACGAGTGTTCTAATAAATGTGTGAAATGTGAAGATGTTCAAACATGTGTGTTTGTACAGTTGTTAATATATTCATCGGCCTCATATTTAACCTTGGTACAAGTTATCTGATATTAAAGGTAAATTAAAATAACATTTTTAATTTGCTTATTACATGTGATACTATATTTCCAATATTAAGGGTACTTACCTCTTTTAATACAATTAGCAATGACTTTTTAAACTTAAATCTTCATAAAAATTCATTTGTCAACTAAATCCTGTCTCCAGAATCTTGGAAAAAATAAGCTTATGTTTTTCCTTTTATAAATTGACTTTTAATGCAACAAATTTTTCAAAAGAATAAAACATTAATGATGAAAATTAAAAGTAATATAAATGTCTTGATTCTATATGATACAAATTTATCATTAGCAAAATGAAATTTATTTCACACAAATAACTCATCTGGTATATATTATTTTAATAAATGATACTCACATTACCAATGAGCATGTGTTTTCACAGACTCACTTTTCAAGTGCTCTTCCAAACCAATAATATTTTCATAATATTCACCACAGACAAAAATTATTGTGTTGGCTGTGACTTTTATATATAAATTTTGCTTCTTGATCCGATGAAAACAAATTGTGTATACAAAAAGGAGATACTTATTTTCACTATGGACTCCTAAGCATTTTGAGCATAAAAAATATGTATCAGATAATTTCTTTCTTTCTTTGAAATAGAAAAAAAAAACAAAAACAATTCTAATCTTAAACAAGGAAGAAAAAAAATGAGTTCCAAAAAAAACTGCTTTACAAATATACAATAGTAAACAAAGCCAAAGCAAATCAAAATAACACTAGGATTACAAAAATTTGTGAGAAGACTGGGTTTTCCATCACAATTTAACAACAAAATATTCTCACATAGAGTAATCTTTAATTGAAAAGTCAGTGATGGTTTCTTGGAGTGTCCACATCAGTGAAACCTTCCTTCCCATTAGGTTGCAGTTAATCCAAACAAATCATATAAAAGTTTCCTACAAATATTTTTAAAGTTATTTATGTAAGAAAGTGTATATTTTTCCTTCAATCTGATTTCTAATAATGAACATAAATATTTCCTTTTCCATTAATTTTACTGGCACCTTGATTACATTATACTATCTTATATACTCATTAAAATTATCATTTAAAAAAACTGTCTCACTGATGAAATGGAAAACAGAATAATAATTCCACAAAGAAAAATGGTGGAATATTTCATATGTTCATGAAAAACTTGCATTTGAAGCTCTACAACTTTTTGTATACTTTAACACTTTCTTGCTTTTAATATCTGAAATAATATTTTAATGTAAAAGTAAGTTTATTACAATAGAAATCATTTGTAAAATTCAGTACATATATTTAAGAAAAATTCAATGTTCCACCGCAATTAAAATAAGAACTTTCATTGTCAAATAAGCTTTCCAATTTTAAACAAATCAACATATATAAAAATTTAAATAATTTTGTGTACACCAATTTCTATTTTTGAATTTATTTCCATTTCATGTGTAAAAATTAGAGCAAAGAGCAATTAGGGAAAAACAATACATTACCTAAATTTATAATACCAATTGTTCATAAGTATATCATGACCAATTTAAAATTACATTCAAATTTAAAAATATACTGTATTTATACCAGTAAAATATATATATATCATGAAAAAGTTTAACAAATTTTTTTTAAATGTTTATTCAAAAAATATTACAATCAAAAATTACACAGAAAACTTATAATTCATCAAAAATGTTTTGTAATGTCATAAATATAATTTTAAAATGTCTAAAGATTTTTTTTCTCTTTCTGTTAGTAAATATGATTTTTAACAATCAAGAAAAATCTGACAGTATTTCGATAATACGAGCAATATTATATACATCAGAATATCTTTCTATACTAATTCAATCTTTAAATAAAGTAAAAGACAAAATAATTCACAGGAAAGTTAAACAGGACAATAAATAGAAATAATATAAATGTGTGCAAATACCACAAGATTCTCTCTTTCTTTAAGCATGGAATGAGGCTCTTTTTCTGGTATTATCCTTTGAATTTACAAAGGGTTTGTTTATGTTTTACATTTATTTTACCTTTCAAAACTACATATTCTATCTCAAAAGCTTTCTGAAGTCCAATACATTATTTCATGTGTATTTTTCTTTCGATTTACTTTAAACCCACCTCTCAAAGTATCAAGAAACAAAATTGTCTCCAACAATTATCCAGAAATATCACATTCTTTTATTGCTTTACAAATAATGGCATTACCCTCAGGTGCTCTCCCTAAAAATTAGGATGAAATGGATCCAAAGTGTACTTTTTGCTCAAACCTGTGGCTAATGATAGGCATAAACTAGCCCCTTTCCACACTGAAATTCATGGGCCTTGATCTGACACTGTCAATCAGGTGGCATTTGAAACAACAACACTAACACTGAACACAAATAATTGGTGTTTTCGCTCTGGAAGTTATAAAACTGCAAAGAAAGGTAAAATGAGCATTTTTTTTACAGAAGATAAAATATTTCAATATCTTAATTCAACAAAATTCTGTTAAAAGGGGTAATAGCTGTATATCCCTTGCTATATACCTCTTACAATCAAATCAATCAATCACAGTGAAAAGGCAGTTCAACAAAAAAATTTCAAATTATAGAAAGGAATTTATTTTCTACATAGATTTGTTTACACAGGAAAACAGAGACTCTTCCAATGACATATTTAAAAAATTTGACAAATGATTTTTTGCATCCACTGGATGTTAAATTGAAAAATAGTAAAAATTTTGGTTGGCAATGTTGGCAGTCCAAAGCATCCACTTTTAAGGAGGCAAGAGGTAACTCAGTAAATCCACAATCAGTTTCATATCTTTAGACTTATACTAAATGAATATTTCCATTGAGAAACAAAGAGAAAATTATTATGTTCCCATGGGAAAAAACATACTGTTATTGTCATATTATTATACTTTGATGAAGTTGTATACAATTTTCAAACACTGAGTAATACTAAAATATATAAATATAAAAACAATTACATTAAATAGATGAAAATTCAACAAATGATAAAATGAAATAATTTAAAATTCAATTTTCTCACCCCAGCACCTTTTCCTTACTGAGACTTTGTCAAGTTTGATATTTAATAAAAATTTGACCAAATAGCTTTTATATAAGTTGCTTTAAGATATGTTGCTTTTTTAAATTCCAGCAGGTCTTCAGTAGTTGACTTTTCCATCAATTGTTTCACTCACATATAGATCCATGGAACAGCAAAACTCCACTACAGGCACAGCTTTGTTTCAATCATTGCACCAGGCCACAAATTACTCTAAAAAAATGCATTGTTTTATACAAAACCTTCAATCAGTCTTTAGCAATGAGATATGCAGTTGACAATAAGTTATTTCCAAATAAGATGTATATGAACTTTCACTAATTCTAAAGCTGATGTATGTTAAAATACCACTGTATTAATTTATATGCCTAACTCATAAATCAGTCAATATGTCATCCACTAAGACTAAATCTTAGTTACAAAAGTAGGAAATGGAAGGGATAAAGTAATGTTGATGTATTAAGATGTCAAAAAACAGGATAAAGGATAAATGTCTTCTTTACATAACTTGAAGCTTTTAACATCTTTAAATTTCATAATGTTTTTAATGTCTAATTCTATGTGCCTTCTTAACTTTTTTTTTTTTAAATCTTACCTTCATTGTGTTCATCTTGCTTTCATCAATTGCAATTATTTACCCACCACTACCAGTATTAATTTATTCAATGAAATCTAAATTTTACATAGTCAAGTAAAAAAAAAAACCAACATTCCTAATCTTAAACTTGTTATCTAAATAAGGCATACCTCCCTCATCTGGTAAAAATTCTGACAAACTAGATTTATATGTTTGATGTCATCATTCTGAAAGTGAAAAACAGTTTCTTTAAAACATTTACGTATATGCATGTTTGTGTTTTACTTGTATCAAATTAACTTTGACGAATAAAAGACAAATTTTTACCCTTAAATACACACTTTTGTGTTCTTATTAAACAAAAAATTTTATATAATTTAAGCAATTTTTTAAAGATTTATAAATGCTTTTAATGTAAATTAATTGTGATATAAGAAGTTTGACAATAACTGATATATACTAAAAAATCATATGAAGGACTATTTTTAAACAAAAAGAAATAACGAGGTAGAAATCGAGTAAAATTTAACTAAAATAAACTGCATAAAAATCATCTAAAAAATTTTAATTTGTCTCTGACAGGATCATTTGTTACTGTAAAATCCAGCATATAACATGTACTTATACTTTCAAGCTGCTCATTTTAATTTTAGGGTATACATGTCATGCACCCCTTTTTTTTATGAAGTAACCTGAAATGTATATGTGCAATACTCTAATGTTTTGAAGTCATTTATTTGCGATATTATCTTAAGTATTACAAAAATAATATACTAAACTAAGCTAACACCCTTTAAGTTCATAAAGAATGTCTCATTTCTGTTAAATAAATAATATTTTGATACATTTAGACGTTTAAATTTTTTTGTAATGCTTATCTCTTTTTTTTTATTTTTAAATCCATCATTTTTATACCCAGCATATAACGTGTACCCATAAATTTCAACCTTATTTTTTGAGGTAAAAGTGTGCATTATAAGCCAGATTTTGCTGTATTCTTTTCTTATAAGAAATTCTATTTTATTTTTTAACAATAGTTACTTATGAATTATTAATTTGAAAATAATGAATACTGTACAAGTGAAAGAATTTTTTGTCAACATTTTTTCACACCATAAAAGAATTTATTTTATTGTAATTCTGAATGTAATAATTTATGTAACTGAACACTACAAAATGACATTGAAAAATATACTTCAATATATTCATTATATTTGATCCTTTCTTTCCCTCTCTAGAATCTCAATCCAACATTGAAAAATTAATGTATAATAGCTGTGATTCAAATGAATGCTTACATGTAGAAATATAAATGAAAATCACACGCAAACATTCTTACATAACCCTTAAAAAGACTTCTTAAATGTATACAAGTTTACTGCTAATTATTTTAAGGCATTATTATTTTAAGTTTTTTTAATTAATCATGAAACCAAATTATTTTAAAATCATTTTACAAATTACTCTAAATACTTTAATAAAAAATTATACATTTTGATACTGCAATAAAAATTATACAGCAATTTTTAACAATTAATAAGTAACCCCATTTTTATACATTCAATTTTTCTTGATTTAAACTGTGAACCCTTGTTTGCTTTAGATATGAAACTAAAATTTTAACAAATGTTTACTTTAAATACCAAATAAAATCAAAGAAAACAAAAAAATAAGTATTTATTCATTATCACTATTTTTAGTTTCAAACTGGTAAAATACACAATTTTTCTCTCCCCAAATCTTTGGCTCATTTATAAATATTTTCTAATGAGGCTTATTCAATCTTCAAACTTTTAACTGTGACAATCATTTTTCCTATTAGAATAAAATAACAATATACTTGCCCAATTATTGCCAATAAATATGCCAAAACAAGCAACCAATGCCAAGCACTAAGAAAATATAAGACAAACAAATAAAAATAAACAGCATAAATTTAACAGGAAAAAACCAGGAAAACAAAGTCTTTATACTTCAGAATCAAAATCTATTTTTATCAATGCAGAAGTATTTACATGCTTTTAAGTAAATAACAATCTGAAATTTAAAAAAATAATAACAATTAAATAGAATAAGAAAGAAAGCCTATTTGCCTACTTCACAAATATGAGGCTATGTCTTTCCATGAATTAACAAATGTCGTTTTAAATTACCACTTTGAGAGAAAGCCTTATTGCAAATTTCACACACAAAAGGCTTTTCATTGGTATGAATATACAAATGTTTTTTTAAGGAACAACGTACAGAGAAAGCCTTCATGCACATGCCACAAATGTAAGGCTTTTCCTTAGTGTGAATCCGAATATGATTTTTTAAGATAGCATTAGTTGAAAAGGCTTTCGAACAAACTTCACAAATATAAGGCTTCTTCTTAATATGAGTGCGCAAATGTTTTTTTAACTGACAGCCATCAGAGAAATCTTGTTTGCAAATTTCACAAACACAGGACTTCTTAGTATGTGTACGTGAATGCCTTTTCAAATCAGAACTATCTGAGAAAGCCTTTTTACATATTTCACAAACATAAGGCTTTTCTTTGGTATGAACGCGCAAATGATTTCTTAATTTACCGCTTTCAGAGAAGGCCTTTCCGCAAATTTCACATGCATAAGGCTTCTCATTAGTATGAATACGTAAATGACTTTTTAAATGAGCACTTTGAGAAAAGGATTTGCAGCAAATTTCACATACATAAGGCTTTTCGTTGGTATGAACACGTGAATGACTTTTTAAGTGAGCACTTTGAGAGAATGTCTTAAAGCAAATTTCACATTCATATGGCTTTTCGTTAGTATGAATACGAAAGTGTCTTTCTAGAGAACAGTTCTGAGAGAAAGAAGTTCTACAAATGTGACAAATATACGGCCTATCTTTGCTATGAATATGCAAATCTTTATTTAAACTACAGTGGTCAGAAACGGCCATGTTTCAAATGTGGTTTAGCGAAATTGTTCGTAAAACACCATTAAATTCCACTTGGTTTTGGTTTTCTATAAGTAAACAATCTTATTGTTGCCATTCTACTCAAAAGCAAATTTAGATGCTTATTCATTTTCGATATCATCTCCACCTTGCACACAATAAGGTTTTTCAAAATTATGTGTAATTTAAAGTTCTACATTGAAAAACCATCAAAACTTGTTATTTTTTAAGAAACATTTTTCTTTACTAAGACAATTTAGCATTTAAGGTCTTTAATAGTTTTCTTTGATTCATGGGGATTGAATTGTTTTGTCGTTTTGCTCTATTTCAGCAATTTGGATGTTCTTAATGTTAATTGTGTTATTTGTCACATTTTTTCACTGTGAAAGGAATATTTATGTGTGCTATTATATACTTCTATGTAATAGACATACTGGAATATCAGTGTGGATTGTGGATCGATGAACTACCACTCGCCCTTGAGGGTTCGATATTTCCTTGTCCTTTAAAAAAAAAAAAAAAAAACTTTTGTTCTGTCAGTACCGGTTTATCCACTGGGCACCCAGGGGTCCAAAAGTCCCGTAAGGGGCCCGTATAAGCTGGACTTAATCAAGTTTTCCGGTAATAAATTTCGATCCGCCAGTGCCAAGGAGTCCTGTAGATCTTCTACTCCCAGGGCCAGAAATTAGCTTACACCGGCACTGCATTCTGTTCTTCAGTTAAATTAGAATCCTTACATTTTTTTTCATAAAATTAATCTTATCTATAATATTTATTCATCTATATAATACGAAATTCGATGAAAAATATTTAATATTTTTGTAACGTTTACTTTTCAAAATGATACAAGTGCATTTAATTTACTTTTTTTTATCTTTCCATTAAAACATACTTCTAGACAAGATCATTTCATTCTTACCTCATTAATAAAAATTCTTAATAGCACATATCATAATAGAGTGTGACCTAACCCAAGCAGGGACTCATAAAACATTCGTATAACAGAGAATGTTCACGGATTCACATGATGTGCGATATTATCATTACATGAAAATAGTTCAACATTTCAGGAAAAATCCAGTCTTATGCGTCTTGTTATAATTTCCTATAAAAACGATGCCATTCATTCCCTTTAAATATCCCTTCTAATATTTTAGTGTTTTTTTAAGGAAATCGAGGTACTCTTCATTGAAAAGATTTCTACATCTGTGGCGGTATCTAAATAAGCCAGTAACAGCCTCCAGACAGTAGTGATCACTTTTGTCTAGTAGTATGTTACGTGATTATGAATCCATATGAAAAGAAAAACGCAAACATTCTCATGTGTCGTGGCGGCCTCTACATGCAAAAAGAGCAATCAAAAGTCATCGAACTCATTTGACGCAGTAAAGCAAAGTCATCAGACTTACTTGATGCAACAGTAACAACTCACACGCTCGCCATAACAACAAAATACCTCGTTCATTCGCCTATCCACCGACTCACTGGTGGGAGAGTACTGTGGTGGTATCTAAATAAGCCAGTAACAGCCTCCGGACAGGAGTGATTGCTTTTGTCTAGTGGTATGTTACGTGCTTAAGAATCTTTAGGTCGTGGGTTCTAATCTCCGACACACCCTTCTCTAACTCGTATCAATTTTTTCGAACTGCCTGTCAAACTCATAGATTAAGTTTCATAGAAAGCAGCGTAACAATTGCTATCAGATACAATTTGTACGGAATATAGAGGGTTTAAAGGGTCGTGTATCTTTTTTCAGTTTTCTTATTTTTTCACATAACATAATCAGCGAGTTTAACATCGTAAGAAATCGAGTAGAGGTGGCGTTGCATAGTAATGGGTTCTAGTCATAAAGTCACTGAAGACCCACCATGTGGAGGAATCGAAGTATTTTAAATCTGGGGAGTAAGTGAGTGAGTGTTTTTTAAACTCGAAGTTAAAGCAACACGAGGCTATTGGTGATGGACTGCATGATTTTGAGCCACGGTTAAATGACGAGGACAACAGCTAACTTAACACCCCACTCTCCTAACTTCCACTCTAAGCCAACGAGAGGAATTTGGGACTCGACAGATTTACGTGCATCAACCCCTCTACTCGGTGGATTTTCAGTGGCACCTGGGCTTGAGTCCGCGACTCGACAGAACCGGTCAGGAGCACTTAGCTTCCATGGCCTTTAAGGTATCCGACTACGTTGGGAATCGTGATTTTAAAAAAGAGCATAAATGGATAATTTTCATGATATTTAGTGTCACTTAGATTAAAATACATGTAGAAAGTTGTTTTAAGGACATTCTAACAAACAAACAAAATTATTTTAAAATAATATTTTGGCGAAAATTAACTTTTTTCAAAACGTTCTCCTTTTATAAAAAATGCTTCTATAATAATAACATTTTGTGTGTGTGTGTGCTTATATAAAGTAAAGACTTCTGCAGAGAGTCTGAACTAAGATTTTTGAAAAATTCACATTATCTTCAGTTACTACCAATTGATATAATTATTGGAATAAATCCACATCTAAGTTGTATATTCCAAAAATTCTAGTTCAGCCTCTGTACAGAGGTCCGAGCTATACGCAGGCAAAATATTTTTATAATAGAAGCATTTTTCATAAAAGGAGAATGTTTTGAAAATGGATCATTCTATGTTCTTTTTTTGTCAAAATATTGTACTTAAATAATTTTTTATTGCTATAATATTCTTAAAACAATTTTATATACGTTTTCTAATCTAAGTGACACTAAATATCATAAATATTATCCATTTATACGCTCTTGCAAAATCACGGTTCCGAACGTAGTCGGTGGAAGTACTGAAAGGAGATTCAAATGTCGTCACTTGAACATGGTTCAAAGTTTCGAGATCCGTAGCCAATAGCCATATATATTTGGGTTATAAAATTGAAGAGATGCTCCCGAATAGAAATCAATTTACATTCTTCGTCTCGAATGTCACATAAAAATAAAGAGCAAATTTTTCTTAGCATTTGGGTTAATAGTATTAAATGAAAATAAGTCGTGTAAAAAGAGAATTAAATATTTTTCTCAAACTCACATGAAATCAGAATCATATGCAAGAAGTCGTCTACAAACTGAGCTGGATATATAAAAAAAATGTTGCGTTTCATTTAAAAATTCCTGCTCCTTAAAGAGAGCATGAATATGAAGGAAAATATAATATTTTTCTGAGTGGTTCAAAATTAATAATACTTTTTTTTATTAATTTCCAAAATGTATTATTACCTTGATAATGACATTCCCCCCCCCCCTTTGACTCTTATTTAATCTATTTGATCATCATTCATATTCTACGAAATAATTAAATTACTAATAATAATTAATAATTAATAGCAATAATTAATTACTTTACTGAATTTCGTTAGGAAATATTTATCTACAGATTTATAGTATATCGATTATATTTTTCACATGCTGTTTTTAATATTAGAATTAATAATTAAAGATGTAATTTTTAAGTAAATATAACTAAATTAAAGTACATCTAGATTTTTGCTTTTTCATTCACTTTCTTTTAGCTTGTTGTTCACAAAATAATAATAAAATAAATAAATAAAATGATTTACAAAAAATTATCCATCTATAGCTCTCATCTGTGTCAGTGAATAACAGGGGAAAATTTACTTTATGCTCAGATAATAAAATTCTGAAGTAGATATGTTGGAAAATAATAATTGTATATAATAAATTCAGATTTTTTTTTTTTTAAGATAGGATTCTCTTCGAAAGGAGCGACTGTAAATTGACATCTTACCTGAATTATCTGACTAAACTGAAAATTGAACATCGATCAATCAAGAATTTACTAGGTGCATTTACTGAACTCAAAAATTTTTTTGAACTTTAAATTTATCTTTTAATATGTCAAAAAATTGGCAATTTTTAAGCCAATTAATTAAAAGGTTAAAAAAAATTTCTTAAAGCTTGAGAGATTTATTTTTATAAATTTTCAATATGTCTCTGTGAAATTTCTGTACCATTATTTTAAAATGTGTGTGTTTTTAATAGAAAAATGTTTATTTATTTTTTCAAAAAACCTGTATATATATCCACAATATGTTACATATATTTTTTTTTTAATAAAATTTATAAGATAGGAGGCTATAAGAAATTATTTTCAAAGAAAATGAGTGGGGTTCTGTTTCGCCTAATTTTGCTTCCTTAAGTAAGGTAACTTTAATGAAAATTAAAGAAAAATCACAATTCACATATTTTAAATATCAATATATACGTCAAAATAGAATTTGTACATGCATAATGAACAGATAATTGAAGTTTAAGTGTTAATTAATCCACACATAAATCTCTAAAAATATTAACAAACATTCATATAAACATCAAAAACTTGCAATATATTTTTAAAAAATGTTTATTAGCGTTAAAGCGAAATGTTATGTAAAGAGAAATATTGTATTTTAAAATTTATAATGTAAAAGTATTCTTACAAACAAGTAATATAAAAAAAAAAAAATTAAGTCAATTCCTACTTAGATCAACAAAGAAAAACTTTATTTTAGCTACTTCTTATTAAATAGTTACAATTAATATAAATATGTATATACATATGACAGAATCGCAACATTAAGTGGTAATTAATTTTTATTAATTATCATTCAAGTATCGTATTGTCATCCAAAACAATCTCGTATATAAAATTTCAGTTCCACTGAATGCTTTAAAACGTGAAAAAAAAAAAAATCTTTTAAAGTTTTGACCCAAGTCGCTAAAAATGAAACCAACGTGGCTGTATCTGTAATTCTTTAAATAATTAGTTTCAGTCAATTAATTTCGATTAATTATTATTAAATTATCGTATTTTTGCCCAAAACAATAGTGTATAGAAAATTTCAGCTCAAATGAGCGCTTTAAAATGTGAGAAAAAAACTTTTTCAAGTTTTGACACAAGTCGCCAAAAATGATGCCAAAGCGGCTGTGTATTTTTAATTCTTTAAATAATTAGTTTTAATCAATTAATTTTTATTAATTATAATTAAATTAGTGTATTGTCATCCAAAATAATCATGTATATAAAATTTCAGCTCAATTGAGCGCTTTAAAATGTATTTTATTAACGATTGAAAATTTCACCAAGATAAATAAATATATAGAGAGTGTGAGCTAATAGTAGGAATTTAAAAAGAATTGTAAGAAAACATTCTTTTTTCCTTGTAGAACATTAAAAGTGAGTGTTTTAATAAAAGCCAGATGCAAATGTGTTCATAGATGATAGCCATTTTTTTAAAAAAATTATAGTAATAGATTTAGATCTGTTTGTAAATCATAGATAATACAAACATGATTAAAAGCATTTTATTAATTTAAGGACTTAAAATACAAACATAAGAGCTTGTATAATCCTTTTTTTAAAAAATCATATTAATGACAAGCTTTTTATTGTATTATATCAAATAAACTAAACTCAGTGGCACAACAGCTCATGAGGGCCAAGGCCTACTGTGCCCATCTCAGTATAGACCATTGGGCACTGAGGTGCATGAGCAGATGTCCCAATCAGGTGGTCAGTCTGAAGCAAAACCCTCAGTGTTTAATCCCCAAGCAAGCATGGTACTCATTTATCGACCCACTGAAGAGATGAAAGGCTGAGTCAACCTTGCCCAACTGAGGATAGAACCTCAGACCTGACTATATCAAATACAATACTAAATAACATATCACATAGAATTCTGTCCTATGAAATGTCAAAGGGCTGAAGTATTGAATGTTGTTGAGAGAGTACAAAAAGGAAAATTGCTAAATTTTGATTTGATTTTCATTAAAGTCGCACTCCTAAGTAACACTAGATTTATTGGATACAGATGTGGAAATTTTGAACCTTGGTCAAGTGACAAGGACAACTCCTGAACTGGCACCCTATACTTTTAATTTCAACATCACACAATGAGTGGACACTGAGCCTGGAGAGATGTAATGTGCATCTGCCACTCAACACAACTGGTTTTCAGAGGCACCAGGACTCAAAACCATAACTTGAAAACATTGGCCAAGAATTTTCCTCCTTGATCATTCAACTACCATGGACTTGAAATCAATAAAAGTTAGTATGCTTAACTCCCAATCATACATTTCACTAAATGTATAATGAACAAAATTCAATTGATTATTTTTGTTTATATTATAAAAATTTTGCACATATCTATTTTTACAATTAAAAAGAATTACAATGACAGTGCTATTAATACACTGTTCTGAATGAGGAACCTTCAACTCCTGATGGAGCTACAACTCTTGGAGAGGATACTCAGCAGGCCATAAAGACATTTCCTGTATAAATCCATTAAAACATTTCAAGATTAGCGCAAACTAATTAAGAACTGCAACACAGAGGCATAGTTAATTTAATATTACACATGGAATTTTAAAAGTTAACTTAAATTTTAGTAATTGAATTTACTTAAAAGAATTAACATATTTCATGGAAGAAACATTTGCAAGCATTTATATTTCTAGAAAATACAATATGTATAAGAGCAAAATGTAAAAAGCATTATATATATTAGCATTATCTGATAATTAAAATGAATCCTTAAATGAATAAGCACAAATTAATTTTAAAAAATGATATAATACTGTAACAGTTATCTCTTAAGTAGGACTCTGGAACAAATCTCCAACAATGTAATAATTGCTCATTATTTTTATATAAAAGATTAAAAGGTGAAATTATAAATCTCCAATTGTTAAACAAATACCCATATGCTTTTTAACTACCTAAGAATAATTTAAATGCATTTCAGACGTAACAAATATAACGCTCAGTGTCGCTTGTAGAAACTATGATGATATATATATAAACAAAATATATATATATATATAATAATAATAATAATACATTGTTAGATTAACTCTATTAGTAAAAAACAAAAAAATTTTTAATTCATATTAAAAATTCAACAAGCCTTAAACTTGAATCCAGAATTTTCTAGTAATTAAGAGGAGAAACCAACCACAATAAGTGATTGATGATGGAGCATTTCATAAAAACTTAATTATGATTAAAAATAAGGCAATAAACATTTGTTATGAATTTAAATATGTTTAAAAAGGCATGAATACAATATTCAAAAGACAAGTTGAGAGAGAGAGAAAAACATTCAAGTGTGTGTGTGTTAACTATTTTATAAAGTGGCGCACAAAGGAATTTTTCAAAGGGGTCAATAGTCTAAGATCCACTATTCTCATATCATAACCCAATATACCACCAAACATATTCTTTTGATTTTATCGATCATTGGGAACAAAAAACAGTAAAAAATAAATTATTGAATACTTGGGGGAGGGTACCCTTTATCCACCTAACAGCGAACCAAACCCCCATTGTACAAATTATACAACTCTGTTCATACTCATTGCTCAAATTGTAAAACTGTAATTTACATGTATTATGTAGTTCTAATTTTTTTTTTCTTTCAACATATGGTATAAGCAGAAGAAAAAAAATTCTTTATCAACACATTTTAATTTGTAACCATAATATTGAAAAGGATTAACTGTTCAGTTCAGTTCAGGTTTTGAGGGATATAGAGCAACAAAGGCTATAATCCCGGATTAACTGTTTTTTTTTATTATTGTTTTTGTGTGTGAGATAAATAAATAAATTTATTACATCATCACAAGAAACTTTTTTTTATATAAAGAGAAATAATTATAGTATTAATTCATAAAATAAATTAAAAAATACTTAATTAAATTGCCAGAAATACAATATACATAATGTGTATATATTACTATATACATAGTATTATAATCAATCAGAAAAAAAAATCCAGTGCAATAGGGAGGTCTAGATTTCACCTTATGTACAATACTGATTTAATCAGTATAAGCCACACTTATTGCACACACATTGTGTATCTATTCTTAAAACTCCTGTAAAATCCTTACACAAAACCAATATATTCGCAATATTCTCAAGATTCAATTTTTGTAATTGAGAAAAGGTAGAGGGGATCGGTATTGATCAGTTTTTCCTCATTACAAATAGAAATAGAAAAATTCTCATATTATTTCAATATCAAGAGAATTTTTTAAAAACAATAAATTATTAGATGCATGACAGTCAAATTAAATATGAATTTTTCCAATGGACAGATATTTTTGAGCCCTTATTTCTCATCTTTTTAATGTTTTCATAAATTGGAAAGTGTGCCAACAATTCAAATACAAATCTGTAATAATAAAAATAATCTAATTCAGGCCAAAGAACCAGTTTTTAATGTAACAAGTAGCAGCAAAGAAGGAAAAAGAACTAAAAATTATAATATTCTGTAACTAAATCTAGATTTCCATTGCTTAATATAGTATGGAAGCAAAAAATATAGTTAGAGAAGAAAATATATATTACTGCTAAATCATTATTACAGAGTCTTGCACATGAATTTCCACTTTTGAATTAGAAAATTCAATAGGTCATGTTTAAATATCCAACATTCAACTATGTATCATTTTATTTTCTAATATATTTCTGCATTCATACACATGTTTAATCAACCTCACATTAAGCTCAATGTTGGTGTTGACTGATGTTATAACTGAATTTTAATAACATTTTGAATTGTTAATTATACATGTGTGTGTGGGAATCCAACCGAAATCTTCCAAAAAGATTGGATTCTTCAGATGGCGGGGTTTTCATGGCGTGGTGTCTAGGGGTTTTTAGGGTGTGTTAGTTAATTTTGAAATAAAATAGACAACATAGTTCAAGAAAGAAACTAGTTGAAAACTAAATAATTTATTAAGAATTATAGGGGAGTATTTACATGGGGAATATTTCAAAAGAATAGGAAAGTTAGATAAGCATATTTCGGAAGAATAGGAAAGTTAGATCACATTACTTTAAGGGAGGCAATTGAGATTAAATAGAATTCATTATGGTGCTATTAAGACTTACCGCCTGGCGCGGACGAATGATAGAACTCGTTATGGTACTATTAAGATTTACCGCCTGGCGCGGACGAAAGTGCGCTGACGCGCGAAACACAACTTCTCTCGACGAATGTTAGTGGGCCTCTGGCCAAAAAGGTTCATGTCGGCCTTTTTTAAAAAGGACGCTAGATGGCGCTGATGTGGAATACTGTTTTGATTAGAATTGCCGACCTCGGTAAATGTGATATGATCTAACTTCTTAAAAATGGAATATCCTACATACATAGGACACAAAGGTATCCTAATTTTAGAGTGCTAATGCCTTCAATATGATGAGCCCTGTCTATTTTAAATTCAATGCTCAATTTTATGGGAGAGGGACAATTTTTCAACTGTCTATGTCTGTATTAACACTGTTAGGATAAGTGAGCCTGTGTTTTTTGGTACTTACATATTATCCCAACCAGTAATGCACACAGGAACTTTTCAAGGGGGGGGGTCCGGGATTGAGAGTTCACCATTCTTGTATCGTGCTATTTTTGATTTTGTCGATTTTCAGGTACAAAACACAGTAAAAAACTAATTATTGAATAAATAATTAGCATTAATTAATAAAATTAATCATTAATAACGAATAATTAAATTTTACGTATTATATACTTAGAATTATAACCAATCGGAAAAAAATCAAAGGCTTGGGGGGTCCGGACCCCCCAAGCCTTTGATTTTTTTCCGATTGGTTATAATTCTAAGTATATAATACGTAAAATTTAATTATTCGTTATTAATGATTAATTTTATTAATTAATGCTAATTATTGAATAAATAATT
>BMAV01018360.1:609068-636589 GCA_019973955.1 Trichonephila inaurata madagascariensis | reverse complement strand
GTTTCTAATTCAGCTTGCACCACACATACAAAATTGGGGTTGCCAACTTCGAGAGTTATCTTGAACATTGGTATGGTTGCGATAGTATGCAAGAACCTGTTTTTCTTTTCAAGATTGACTTTCAATGCATTTAATTTTTCTTGAGAATAAAGCAACAGAGATTAAATGAAAAAGTAATATTAATATGAGCTTAGATTTTATAAGATTTGAATTCCTTAAGAGCAAAAAGCTTTATGATAAAAACACTAAATTAAACATTTTTTTAAAAAACTTATTTCCTGTGAACGATGTAATATTTTCATCAGTTGGTGTAAGTTTTTTTTAACAGATGTGTTTGTGTTCTTAGAGCTATCACTATACGCTAGTTTTACGCGCGTGCGTCAAGAAAACAGCATCTTTTTCTAAATATTCACACCACATAGAAATATTTGACACTTTCATTTATTGATCTGAAGATGCAAAAACATTTCTTAAATGTCTAGCAAGTTTTTTTCTTTTTGCTTATTAAGTCCTCTGGCATTCAAGACATAAAAATAGTCAATTTTTTTCAAACTAATAAGAAAAGGAAGAAAAAAGAGGGGGGAAGGCAACTATGCATATAAAGTTACAGAAAATTTTTAATGTTCATAACAATTTCTTCAAAAACACAAAATGCGTCACAAGAGTAGCAAACAAAACAAAATAGGTGAGAAAACTGGATTTTTAACTTAAACATATTAACCCCATACTAGCCATAACAGCAGAGATTAACTGCATGCTGGCGATAACTTACATGAATTTTATGAATTATCACAACTGATTTGATATCTTCATAAGAATGATTGCCAAAAATCTCAAGTATCATGAGGATAATGAGTAGCAATTCTTTTAGAAGTGCTTAAGAATGAAGCCAAGCCAAACTTGTTCTGTGCAGAACTGAGAAAATGCAACAAAATAAGCAAAATTAATATCAAAAATAGTAACAATTTAATTTTTAATCAAAAATAATAACAAGGTACATATTTAAATCAAAGTTTCTAAATTTTACATATTAGATACATGGTTTCTTCCCCAGAATACACAAATATAAACACATTTTAATGAATAATAATACCAGATAAAATAAATATATATATCTGAAAAATGTCTAACTGTATACTTTACAAGCATGTGGCTAACTTTTGTGATGATTTAACAAGTGTCTTTCTAACTGGCAACGTTGAGAAAAAGCCTTCTTACAATTGTCACATATAAAAGGCTTTTCTTGAGTATGAACGCGAAAATGAGTTTTTAAATTATTGCTTCGAGAGAAAGCTTTTCTGCAAATTTCACACACATATGGTTTTTCATTAGTATGAGTACGGGAATGACATATTAAATGAGATTTTTGGGAGAAAGCTTTGCTGCAAATTTCACAAACAAAAGGCTTTTCTTTGGTATGGACACTCAAGTGTTTTCTTAAATTACCACTTTCAGAGAAAGTCTTCTTGCAAATTTCACACGCATAAGGCTTTTCATTAGTATGAGTACGCAAATGTCTTTTAATGTCAGAACTACCTGAGAAAGATGTTTTGCATATTTCACAAACATAAGGCTTTTCTTTGGTATGAATACGCATATGATATCTTAACTTCCTGTTTTCAATGAAGGCCTTCCCACAAATTTCACACACATAAGGCCTCTCATTGGAGTGGATACATAGATGACTTCTTAAATGACCCTTTTGAAAGAAAGCTTTCTTGCAAATTTCACACACATAACGCCTTTCGTTAGTATGAATGCGTAAATGATTTGTTAAGTTTCCTTTTTGAGTAAAAGCCGTCCGGCATATTTCACATACGTAAGGCTTTTCATTAGCATAAATACGCAAATGGTTCTTTAATAATCTACTTTCAGAAAATGAATTTTCGCCACTGTTACAATCGTAAAGCCCCTCTTTGTTGGTATTATGCAAGTGAAAGTTTGCATTATAAATGCGAGAAAAGTCCATGTTGCATAAAAGGGAATGTCTCTTATTTGTCATTAAATGGCTTTTTAAATAAGATGTCAAGATTGTATAACTGAAAAATAAGGATAAATATAATTTCTTTTAAATAAGATATATCTAAATTTCTTTTCAATGAGTCAATTTTTTTTCTTAATATACTTATAAGTTGTATTCTTTGAAGACAAAAAGTAACAAGTATCAACTCTTGATTGATTGTTTGGTTGGTTGTTCGGGATGTTAGCAGTAATGGTTTTAGAGCCATGGGCTTATCTGAGTACATTTATTTTTATTTGAATGATTTTCCTAACAGTCTAAATAACAGTCCTAACAACTAAATATAGATACAAAATATGTAAGCAAAATGTTGCTTTTCATGAAGAATAAACTTTGACCAAACACATTAAAAAAAAAACTTTCAAATATTAAACAGAGTAATTAGTAAAAACATGGATAGCTTTGCAGAAATTAAAATTATTCAGATCTAGTAATCAAAAATCATTTAAGTTGAGTCATTTCGAATTTTTTTAGTGAAAAAAAAATGAAAGGAAAATAATGACGTCATTATATCACTCACCAAGAGGATTCTAGAGATTCCCAACAACATTTGATTTTATTCTAACAGGAAAAAAAATTTACATCTCAGAAAAAAAATGCATTCAAGATTATGTAGTAAGCAACATATGAACTTCCACGATTAAAAAAAAATAATGAAAACATACCTTATTATTTTATATCGTGAAGGCTTTGAACTTTCGCAACCGTGTTGGCGACATTTGTTATGAACTGAAGCACATGGTTGCCAATTAAGCACATGCGAAATCGTGGTTGCCAACTTGGCGAATAGTGCGAAATATATAGTGCCTTTGCAGCATGGGGGTACTTTAAATAGCCGTCGAGCCGCAAGTCCTATCGTGTGGTTGGTGGAAGAGGAAGAGAGGTGAGAGCCCCTGTCCTCCCCAGGATTTTCTTCCTCTAAATTGGGGTGGAACCGAGAAAAATCGTACTGTCGCCTGTATGGAGCTCAAAGCTACGGCTAACAACAGGCGTCACCCTTTACCATGCCCTTACATAGCCCTTTACCATGATGAATTTCATTGGCCTCGATCTGACCTTTACTGATCAAATGGCATTAGTAACAACAACACTATAACTTAAAATGCGCCGATTATTGAATGGAGTGAATAACATTCAAATGGGAGATCCACCCATTTTTACTTCTGATTATGTCACAAGCAATGATCTAAATTCCCAGACAAGGGTCAACAAGTCGGAATCACGTGAGAGTGTTACAAACAATAGCATACATTGCGTCCCTAAACCTGACATCTTTGCTTTACCTTTTTCTTCTTACGTATGTCTAACATTTTCATGTTTTATACATTTTTCAAGCATACCTGTAGGTAGGAAATAATCTTAATAATTGTTTTTATATAATTCTTTTTTATTTTAGCTTGTTTGTGCTATTAAGTGTGCTAAACCAGTAGCGTAACGTACACCCCTTCATAGCGAGGACACCCCAAAGCCTGACAGATGCCAAGTACATATCCTTTGTAAGATCCAACTTGGGGCCCAAAACCTTTAAAGAGGGTCCTTAATATTACGCCTCCATTACGTTTTACTGGGCTAAGCCACTTCTTATAGTTACTTATCTTACTTAGTATTGTTTGCTCTTAGTTATTTTTAGTAAATTTATTAGCTCTAATAGAACACATTTACTTGTCGCCCAACCGGTGTAGTGGTTAGCGTGACTGACTGTGGTTCCGTAGGGACTGGGTTCGAATCCAGGAGAAGACATGGATGTTAGTAAATGATAGTGCCTTTGCAGCATGGGGATATTCTAAGTAGCCATCGAGCCGAAAGTCCTCTCGTGTGGTTGGTGGAAGAGGAAGAGAGCTCCTTGGCATCCCTAGGGTTTTCTCCCTTTAAATTGGGGTGGAACCGAGTAAAATCGTACTGTCACCTGCATGGTGCTCAAAGCTAAAACTAACGACAGGCATAAAAATTATAGCCCTTAGTCGAGATGAATTTCGCGGGCCTAGATCTGATTTCGTCAGGCAGGTGGTATTAATCACAACAACATTTACTTAATAAGTGTAATTTTTATAGTACACTTATTATTATCTAGCAACTTCTGAGGTGAGTTATAAGTTTTCTGTTTTTTGTCGAGATACTTCTTTAAGGTGCTACGACTATATAGTTATTTATTCATTTACGTTTTGATTTAATTCATTGTTCTGAAAATAATACTTTTTAAAATAATATTAATATTGCTGTATCATTAAATCATAAGTTATAATTCTAAAAGATTAAAAGTAAAGTCAACAATATATTAAAATTTAGTAGCTTTTTTAAACATCTCTAAAAGAAATGTAAATTGGCATATTATTCTTTTTAGTATTTCTGAATACATATTTTAATATTATTATCTATGTCAAGTTCATAATTTGAGACTTATTTTTTAGAGAACTACATTGATTTGAGTTAAAAAATGATTTTTATTTTAATGAATTTAAATTAGTGAGCTTTAATGATTTTATAATTATTTATTGTGTTTTATGTGGCATCATTAAACTAATTTTTACTTAAAATTAGATTATGGTAGTATAATTATTGGCATTTATCGTTAAATCATAAATTTATCCCAACACATTAAAAATAAAAGCAATATTTATTCTATAATGTAGTAAACTAAAACACTTTGTGAAAGATGTGTAAATTTAGGAAATGTTTTCTTTATTTATAACTTCCACAAATTACTGATTTATAAGTTATATAAAAAATGAATGTTACTCTTTTAAAGTTATATTAAAATATTTTGGGGGAAATGATATCATTTGAAAAAGTAAAATGTTTTTTAGAAATCTATGATTAAATTTAATTTGATATTCCTGTTATAAATACTTTTTTTTTAACTCTTTGTTGAATTACATATAAAATGTGTTCTCAGTGGGTACACAGACCTCCCTTATGGGAGGGGTTACAATCTAAAATTATGTAGACGTAAGCGCCTTGGGCTAATCTCTATGGCAAAAAGTAAAAATCTCTTGGTCTGTCAGAATTAAACCCTAACTTCCCCTTTCCCTTCTGTAACCCACTGTTTGTACTATTCTAAATATAATAGGATTTTTCAATACTATGAGTATTTTTGAAACATACATCACACATATTTGTAAGAAAATTTTTAAAGAGTTTACTTCTCATTGTATATGGAATATTAGAGTTAGTATGACAGTATTTGAATAATATCGAGAATTACCTTTTAGTGAGAATATTTTCTTACAAGTTTTAATTGCTATTTTTTCATGATGTAGTATTCTTAAATTTTTTTCTTTGCATTTATGTACTATGATATTATGTATTATTCCCACAAATTCATAAGATAATTTAGTTTTTGAGAAACTTATAATTTATGCATGTAAAGATAACTTGGACGTGATTTTACTAGTATGATATGATTTCTTAACCCCAAAAAATATTTTTGTTTTGAAATGCATGTTAAACTTTTTAAAAAATATTTTCACTTTACGGGTGAGTCCCGATTCAGTTTAGAGTGTGACACTAGACGTGTTTTGGTATAGCGAGAAAAGGGGCACTCATAATAACCCTATATTCGTTCAAGAAAGATCCCATTACAGTTGAGGTGGTTTGATTGCATGGGCTGGAATCTGTATAGGCGGACATACTGACCAGCATATCATTTGGACAAGCATTTTGACGGCTCGAAGACATGCAGACGAGATCCTGAGACCCCATGCCGTACCTCAAGCTGCATTCATTGGTGATACCTTTCTTTTAATGTAGGATAAGTTAATGGCATTTTTCCAATTTTTAGGAAAATGTCTAAGTTTAAGAATTTTCTTAATGAGATAAGTAAGAATAAGAAAAGCTTTGAGTGTGGGAAATTTTTAATCATTTTATTGGAGATCATGTCAGAGCCGGGTGATTTATTATTTTTGAGTTTACTGGCATAGTTAATAATTTCATCCGGATCAGTGGGAGAGATGGGAATAGACGGTGGGTTAGAGAAGAAATTTTCCAACGTGTTAGAAACAACTGAGTCAATATTATTGTCGAAATTATCAGGTATTGTGTTTTCTGTGAAGCTGTTTTGAAAGGTTTCTGCTTGTAAATTTGCTTTTTGATCATCTGTAATAGCCGTGTTATTTAGAGTTGGAATGTCCGAACGTTTTTTGCGAAAAAATTTTTGATACTTCTAAAGTGTATTGTCTTGTGCATTCATCGCTTCCAATTTTGTGTTCCATGTTTGATCCGAGTATTTTTTAAGTTCTTTTTTGACTTTTTTCTTCAATCTGTCATACTCAGTTTTGTGTGCTGGATTTAGTGTATTTTGGAATGTTTTTCTAGCTTTATATTTGAGTCTGATAAGATTTTTGATGTGGTGTGGAGTGTATGTGTGGCTCTTGTCTGTGAGGCGTGGTCGTGGACGGAGCGGACAGCTTCGGTGAAAAGATTGATTTTACTTTCTAGGATCTCCGGATTATTAATGTTACAAAAGTCCGAGATATGAATATTATTCTTAATCTACTTGGAAAAATTTGACCAACAGGTGGTAACTGCTCTAGTGTTATCTTTGTGTATATTTGAATTAAAAGAGAAATTAAGAATCACAGGGTTGTGATCAGATGAAAGTTCAGAAGTAGAGAGAATTGTGTACTGGTAAGGGAAGTTGTTAATTAGAGCAAAGTCAAGTGTGTTAGAAAAATTATGCCCGAATCTAGTCGGGGTATTAGGAAATGCTATTTCAATGTCAAGGATGTCAGTGAAATCTTTAAGCTGATTTCCACGAGTGGAGTTGTGGGAGCAGTTCCACGCATTGTGTGTGGCGTTATAAAATCGCCAAAGATCACACAATTACTGTTAGTCTGGAGTAGATTCTCAAGATCTAGAGTGAATAATCTATTATCGGAACTAGGAGGAATGTAGATACTAATTAATGTGAGTGGATTAATGTTAGGAGGATTTATTGTCACTATTGTAGCTTCAGAGTACTGAAGTTGGGGTGTTGGGATGTTAAAGTGATTAATGGAATTTTTAATTAGAATTAGAGTTCCGCCGTGAGCATGACCTTCCGCAACACGATCATTCCTATAGCAGGTGTAGTTAGCGATTCTAATGTTGTGTGTAGGTCTCAATTTTGTTTCTTGAACAAGAATTAAGTCAGGGGCGTACTTCTCTACAAAAAGTTTAAATTCGACAATTTTACCAAGTAAGCCGTTTGCATTCCATGAACACAAACTCAGGCCAATGAATGGGCGACTAATCATAATCATTTTCTATGATTGCCTCAAATAGGGCGTATAATTCTTTTTTTGCGGGCTTCTTTCTTAGATTTCTTAGTTTGATTAGGTGGGGGAGATTCGGTATACTGCTGATCTGTTGGGTGAGCATAGATAGTGAGAGTATAGTTTGTTGTAGAGTCTGGGTAATAAAGTTAAGATCTAAAGTACCATTATTATTATTAATTATTGGTGGGGTGATTATGTTGGATTGATTGGCCTGGTTTGTTACTGAAACAGCAGGATTTCTCTTATCGCGTGGCGCCATCTGTTGTGTTTTTTGGGAGTTTGAAGTGTTAGTTGCTTGAGTGTATGAGATTCCTGGCTTAATGAAGCTATTTACTGTGTTGGTATAGGTGTTTGAACCTCTGCGTGGTTTAGGGAATTTAGGGCAACCAGAATAATTTGCCGTAAGTTTCACAATTTATGCAATATCTGTTTTCGACTCTTTGAATTTGGCACTCTCTCGTTTGGTGCGTCGTTAATCTTAAAGTAAATAAAATATTTTAAAGTGCTTTATTAACTTTTAATGTAAAATCTTAATTTTCCCATTAGATAGCTGGAATAAGCAATACTATAACTAATATGTCACGATTAAGCCCAACAGGGCTAAGTACTCTCCCTATACATATTGTTACGTAGATCCGGGTTCTAAGATTTTATGCAAAAACAATCCCAAAGAAAATATACAGTTTTTTTAAGAGCGATGCGAATTTATTATCAAAAGTCCAATCCTTTAAATACAGGATTCAGCAGTGTTTAAAAATACATGTATGTAACAGCTTATTCACAAGCACAGCTTAGCTAATCGCTAGTCAAAACAATCCTCACTATTCGCTGGATAAAATCAGACTGATCGCAGTACCAGCGAGCATCTTTTCTTATAGGCGCGACAGAAACTTCCAGAAATATAACCGCTCGTGTCATTGAACGTGACAATAGAGGAGATATCTACTACTTTCTAGAAGATTCCAGAGGGTTCCGAACTCTCCAACATGGTCGCCAATGACGCTAAATTGGCTCTACCGCCAAGTTCTCATTGAATCGCCATTATAACGTAAGGGGCGGCATTGCTTGTGAATAGCACAATTTTAACAAGAAATAAATATAACATAGAGTAATATAAATGCATTAAACACTCAAATACAAATTATTTACACTATTTACACAAAATTCGTAACATACATATAAATCCCAACAATATATTTTCTTTATAAAAATGGCAGTTAATTATTTTTTTATCCCTTGATTCTTGTTAATTTTTTAATAGCAGCTTCTTATGAATTTATAATTTGACTAACATTCTGTACTGTATATCCAAATCATTTTTTTAAACATTTTAAATCCATAAAAGTCTACTTACAATACAATTTTGGATAAACATGATTAAAAAAACGTGAATCGCGGAAAAAAAACATTAAGAAAATATAACTCAATTCACTGGGTTTACTTAGCATCTGAATTTCTGTCCTTCTATCTTTAATACCATATTTCGATAAGAAAATACTAATGCAGTACAGCTAAGATTCAATAGAATTTCTGAGCATGCAAGTAGAAAAGGAGAGAGACCCCTAAAACACTTTTACACAATAATTAAACTCTTCATGATTGTAAAATGCTAATTTCTCTAATTATCTCCCCAGCCCCAAATGTTTTTAATTTCATTAATCATTAAGTTCACCAATTTTTTTCAAACTGAATTTACTAAAATGATAGATTTTAATACATTGGAATAAAAATAATATAGTACATTTTTGTAATTCCTAAATATACAAGCAACTCTGGTTTTAGGAAGTCATTACTGGGTAAAGCAAAAAACCACACATGTGTTTAGGGCATCAAAATCAAAGGAAAGACACCACAGAAAGTTTACGTAGCACCCCCCTACAAATACATATGTATTTCATCCTATTACATTTTCCTTTCATTTAAAAAATATGTTCATTGAGAGTCAATGAGTTATTTCTCAAGCAGGAAAACTACTTTATTGGTAAAAATATTGTTTTGGACAACTACTCCTTAAAGTCATTTCTGAAAATGTTTCCTGCTCTGCATACAGCAGTTAAGGAGCATTCATGAAATATGGACAAAGCATTCACTTTAGTAAAGATTCAGCCTCAACTCAAGTCATAAAAACACATTTTATGACATGATTAATTAATAGTTTTAAAAGGATCTTCTTTTCTTAGATGAGAGTGGGTTGGTGTGTGTGTAATTTAAAATCTAAATACTATATTTATTTAGATTCCTATACATACAAAATAAATCAAACCACAAAGTGGTGAATTATCATTTGAAACAAGAAAAATAAATATATCTTAGTTATCACATCCTTTAATATTTAATTAAGATTTAAACATATAAATATTTGACCACATTTAAGTTATGGAATATTTTACTGTATTTTTTACAAAGCAGGCAATAAAAGTAACATCCAGAATTTTATGAAATTTCTTCTTCCTCTTTCTGAATAGGGAACTAATTTTTGCTTGTTATTATACATATTAATTGATTCTTAGATTATTTTTTATGTAGTTAACATGCATTAGTACATGTTTCTGAAAGAAACATTTTAATAGTATTGTAATTCAGTCAAAAAATGAGTAACTGCTTCAATATATATATAAAGAGAACAATATTTTACTCATTTATAAATGCAGTTAACATATTAGTTTTATTTACAAATTTTTACAGCATATTTATTAGTAATAGACAGGCACAGAACATAACTGAACAAAGTATAAGTAAACTTTATATAAATAAGTTGATCCTCATACAATGCAGCACAATTTTACTAAAATATAGTTTAAGTATCAGATAAATCTCTACAATACTTAATTTTTAATAGTAAAATTCAAAATTATATATATAGAAAAGTTCCCTTCTAAGAATGCAGGAAGGTGCTCACGATATCCTATTGGAAATCTTTCATTTGAATTTTCACATGTTATTTCAGATTAGCCAGCAGAAAATTAAAATTTGAATTCCATTTTGTTTGAGAAATATTAGTGTTTTTTTTTTTTAAAACTTTGTAATTTTATTTGTGTTTTGATAGATATTAATGTACAATACTTTTGATGAAAATTGTTTATAAATATATACTTTTCCTAATTATAATAAAAAATTAATGTTCTTTAATTTTTAGAACCCAAAACTCCTTCATAGCACTTTCTTTCACATAATATTAAATCATATGGGATAATAGTCTATTGTTCCATATCCTATTAAATCAAAGAGATTCTGAGAACATAATTTTTTTTGAAGTAGCACAACTATGATATACAGAGGTTGCTACTAAAAAGTTAGTTACTAGAAACTTGTTGAGGTTGCCAAAGAGGCTATGAAAATAAATAATTCTAATAAAATATTACAAATCAAAATTGACAGTTCTTTATTATGAGTTTACTTTGTGGTTCATGATAAACGAAGAGTTCAGTAACTATCAAATGAATATTGGTAAATTAAATTGCTTCAAACTTTTATAGAATTTTTTTACAATTAGCAAACATTTTTGCTTTTAAATATATATCTTTTTCTTATAAAACAACAAAAAAATGTGAAATAACAAGCATATATCTTTCAGTCACTTTCTAATACTTTTAAGAAAGTTTCATCCGCTGTATATGACTACATGAGAAAAAAACTTAGTAAGTCATTACCATTAACCTGGCTTTTTACAATATCTTTTTTAATATGTTTATTCTTGTAGTTTAAAAGAACATTTAATGAAATCTCTCTTTTCTAATCATTATGAGTACTTAGATTAAAGTAATAATTTTGATTATAAATTATAACATTTTATAGATTACCAATATATAATGTAAACAATTATATAAAATATTAAAAATTGATTATTTAAAAATTCAATTTTCTAATTTCTTTCAGAATCTTATGAAAACAAGGACTGTATATTATGTTGCTTTTATTAAATGTCTTCTCTCACTAATGCAAATTTTGTGGAAACAACCAATTTCTCTAAATACAAAGGAATAAACAAGTTTTCTTCTTTTTTTTTTCCATCAGAAAAGTGGATATTTTAAACTTATAGTAAATCTTTCAAATGTGTGAAACTTTGTTCCAATATGAAACTAAAATTTCAAAGAAGGATTAGTAAGAACATAATTACTTGAATATGCTCAATGTTTTCATACTAAATTATAATTTACATAAATTATGACTTACATAGCAAACTATAATCACTTTAAGTATCAATAATTTAGAAAACAATGTTCAAATTCTGCAGAATGTTTCTTATATTAACTGATGCAAACAAATATATCTTTGCAATTAAAATTTACCAAAGAATTTTTAAAAACATTGAAATATTTTTTTGAAATTAAATAGAGAGTATAAATAATTAAGCTAAGTATGTTAAATAACATGATCATAGATCTATTGCAAGTATTTAAAAATTTCAAAAGTTATTGTGTGTGTAAAAAAGAACAATAATAAAATGTCAAAACATTGTATGTTAAATATGTATATTTTTATTGTTCCTAAATTTAAAGCTAATCATTTAAGTAATATGGCAAAAATTACAGGAATAACGTATCATGAAACAAAATTTTTAGAAATAGAATAGAGGCTTTACAAATTAAAGTTGTGAAATAAATGCTACAAAATAATATGACCATTGAAAATGATTCCAAAAGTGGTAAGACAATGCAATTTTATGAGAATTAAGTGTATATATGCTAATTTAAGCAACATTTCCAAATTATTTTCTTATTTAAAGTATATTTATTTATTGTACAAGATTAAAGTAACAAAGGCCAAGTTAATAGATATTAATAGGCTTCCTTTTCTGTACAAAAAAATCTAAATGCTGATCTATTTGACACAAATTGTGAGAATAAATCTTTGAAAGTGGTGGTGAAATGGGGATTAATTTTAAGAAAATATTTGAGATTATTTCGATGATATGTGTATCTTTTACTACTTAACAAAATATGATCTAAATTGTTTAAGCAGTTACATGTACTACACATTGCATTGTCTTGTAAATTAAATTTGTACAAAAGTCCTACATTCATTTTACTGAAGATTTGAGTAGACAGAATTTCTTCACATCTATTACTTGTCCACTTAGAAATTATACCTGTGTTCAGAATATTACCCAAACTTTCAAAATATTTGCTTGAATATAAGTAATCATTTGTTTTTTAATCCTCTTGACATATTTTCTTATGGATGTCTTCTGAAGCAAACCTGTCGATGTATACATTAAATTCTATGACTGATCTTGCTAGATAATTCATCTGTTCAGTCAAAAATATTCTTTGAATGTCCTGGATTTCAAAGTAGAATCAACAGATTGTTATAATGTGATTATTTAAAGTTGCATTTCATATAGAAATTTTGTGAGCTTCATTTGAAAAAAAATTTTTTTGAAACCCTTTGTTTTATGGCTCATTATTATTTTGAGTTATACTTATATGAAGGCATTAAAATTCTTTAAGTATTCAGAAACTTCTAAGGGTCTTAATCTGGTTCTCTGTCTTGTACTTTCTTAATTTAAACCAGAATTACATCTTACTTCAGCCATTGCATAAAATCTATCAAGATAAGTAAAAAAATTGATATTTTACTGTTAAAATCATTTCAGCATTTTTAGTCGAAATGGCAAGAAAACTAAGTTATTCCTTTGGCTTGATCTACATTCCCTTCCCCTCTTTCAATTTTGACAACCTTGTTGTTAGATTTAACTTTTAAGATGGCATATAAAAAAAAAAGCATGGCTCTATTGCATTAAAGATTTCAAACCAAACTAGTATAACATCTAAAAATATAACAGAAGCAAAAATTTTTTAAAAAAGCTTAATTGCAAGGCTTTAATAAAAAGAAACCAGAAAAAAAAATTTCATCCTTTACATTTGAGATTCAAATTCTACTTTTATGAATGCACAAGTAGGTCTACATAGCTCTAAAGAAATAGATTGATGTAAAAAAATCTAGTTGCACATTTCATAAGTATGTGGCTATTTCTTTTGGTGAATAAGCAAATGTTGTTTTAAATAAGCATTCAGTGAGAAAGCCTTCTTGCAAATTGTACACACAAAAGGTTTTTCATTGGTATGAGTTTGCAAATGTCTATTTAGAGAATGATGCCAAGAGAAAGCCTTCATACATATTTCACAAGTATAAGGCTTTTCTTTAGTGTGAACACGCAAGTGTCTTTTCAAGTCAGTACTGTCTGAGAAAGCTGTTATGCATATTTCACATACATAAGGCTTTTCTTTGGTATGAGTACGCAAATGTCTTTTAAAAGAAGAAATATGAGAGAAAGCCTTATTGCAAACTTCACAAGAGTAAGGCTTTTCTTTTGTATGAACACGCAAATGTTTTTTCAAATAACTCATTTTAGAGTAGGTTTTCTTGCAAATTTCACATAAAAAAGACTTTTCTTTAGTATGATCGGACGAATGACTTCTTAAATGAGCCTTTTGAGAGAAGGTCTTCTTGCAAATTTCACAAATATAACGCTTTTCTTTGGTTTCATTTCTTAAATGTGCTCTTAATTTACTGATGTCAGAGAAGGGCTTGTTGCAATTTTCACACATATAAGGCTTTTCTTTAGTATGAACAGCCAAATGATTTTTTAAGTAATATTTGTTAGAGAAGGCCTTATTACAGATTTCACATACATAAGATTTTTTATTAGAGTGATTACAATGATGAGATTTTAAGTAGCTACTCTCAGTAAAAAAAGTTTTGCAAATGTTACACATATAATATCTCTCTTTGGTGTTAGAACGTAAATGTATAATTAAACTATAACGGTGAGGAAAGGCCATACTGCATGCCTTACACTACAAAATTTGTATAAATGAATCAAAATGGTTCAAAGTAAAAAAAAAATTAACAAATACTTTGCCGCGTTTCCTTCATAAAAGATATTTTATTCTAGCATGAGTACGCTGGAGACGTGTTTGTTGCTTCCAGGTAACTGAGATAATTTATAATATAAAAAGCAGAAAGGAAATTTTAGTTCATTGATTATGAGGGATATCGATTAGTTCAGTTCAGTACAGTGGTAACAAGGTAATTTGAAGCCTTGGTCACAGCCTTACGAAAAGAATTTGATGAGGAATGGAAAGCACAACACCAGCTTCTTAATAACTGGTGACGTTGCTTGAATTCGAATAACTGTTAGAAATGGAGATAATACATATGTTTATATTATACAAAAACTAAATATTTACAGTTTAAATTTACACTTAAAGGTAGTAATGCGGGTAAATGAAAATTACACCTTTGAAGGTGCTGCTGATTTATGTGAACTAAGACCTTGCTTTTGTCTGTTGCTCTATAGAATGTCCCGGTACGATTAGCAGGGTTTTGTTATACGGAGCACCTAGCCCGTCAGGGCTTTTATCTCATGTCTGGTAAAATATGATCACATGAGATAGTCTATTACTTTGCCCATTTTTAAAAAATATATGAAAGAATTTAATTTTTAAGAAGATAAATAATAAATTAACTTTAGAATAAAAAGAGTAAGAGAAACAGCTTTTTTTAAAGCTACTATGTAGATAATTAAATAAAATTTAAAGAAACAACTTTTTTTCAAAGCTACTAAATATAGCTATTGCAATCAGAAAATTTAAAGTTACTTGAAATTCCCTCGGCCAATGAGAGCCTCGAGAGGTCCGACTGCCTGACCAATGGGGAAGCAGCTAAACGTGTCGTGTTGGTAGAGTGAGAAGTTGTGTGATCCTTGCTTCTTTCCCGCGTTCGCGAGAGGGAGCTTCGTGATTGGATGTTGTGTTAATGAAGTGACTTCAGTCCCGGTAGGAATACCGTCGTCTTTAAAGCACAATCATTGTTTACTTATCCTCATCCTAAAATTAAATATGCATACTCTTCAACGAAGTGGAGAAACCCGCTTCGCCCCCCATAACACAACAATTGCACTCTTTTCACACTCTTAACAACATAATCAGTCTCGTTACAACGCATCATTCCTTTTGGGTTCATTTGGTGAACTGTCACCATCTTGATTAACTGCCTCTGGCCGTCCCGTTTTCCTTCCTGCGCTTCTCCTCCTCCGCCCCGCCGGCGTTCTGCTTCGTTAGAACGTTGTGCTCGGGGGCACGTTCATCCCTCACTATCCGGGTGAGATTTCGGTATTTGACATCGTTCCGTCATATGGTTTTTCTTTTCCTCCCTTACTTCTGGGAATAGGCGCCTCGCGGCGCCGGCGCCCGCGACCATCTAATTTTAGTTACCATCGCCTTTTCCGGGTTAGAGAGTTTTCAGAGGCCATACTGTCAAAGGAGCTCTCCTATTGGTCGATGTGTATCTGAAACTTGGAATTTGCAGATTTTGATGTTACAAATTTTGAAGAGTGATGATTTTACGCAAAAAATGAATAGATATAATTAACGGTGTGGGAATTAATAAGATTAATTTAGGAGAATGTTTCTTGGCCTGTTTGTGAGTCGTGACGGTGTATACTTCTCGATTTTTTTTGTATCAAGGCATTTTTAGAATTATCTAGGTTCGTGAAGAATTTTTTCAACAGGTCAAAATGTTTTTGAATTTTATAGCTTTTTTGAGGGCTAAAAATTCATTTTAGGAGGCATCCGGGGTTCTAAAGTTTCAGTTGGGGTAGGAAGGCAGGAAAGTACGGCACTCTCAGTCACAGTTAAGTGTGAGGAGTGTAGAAAGCATACTCCCATCCTATATCCGAACTAGTTCGGATGTATAGGAAGTTTGCGAAGTTTATGAACAGGTCGTTTGAAAACTGAGTCTTGGTTTTCACAGTTGCAACTCGAATCAGTCCGTCGTTGTCTGGATGCACTTGAAGAACTCGAGCCATTGACTATGTACCAGGAGGATCCTCCTCTTTGATCAACACAATGTCATCTTCCTTCAAGTTTGGTTGTGCGTCTTGCCATTTCTTGTGAGGTTGAGGTAAAGAAAGGGAGAAAGTTGGAGCTCCATTTTTTCCAAGAGCCTCGTTTGATATTTTGTAGCAACTCCCAACGAGAGAGAGAGAAAGAGAGAGATCTGTGGTTGGAGGTTGAAGGAAGCTTCTCAAGAACTGAAAAAAAGGACATCACCTGTAAGGAAATATGAAGGTTTGAGTGTAGATATGTATTCCATGTCAGAGTCAATAACACATGAGAGAGTCTTGGAATTTAGTAATCCTTCGATTTGTGAGAGCAAGGTTGTTAAATCTTCAAAAGTTAATATGGTTTCTCCCAACACTCTCTTCAGATGAAATTTGACGTATCGAATTCCTAATTCCCAACTATCACCGAAATGTGGAGATGATGGTGGAATAAAGTGCCAGTCTATGGAAGATTTGGATAAGTAGTAGGAGATGGCTTCATTAGTCGGTAAAGAAAACCCTAACTTTCGTATTTCGTCAGGTTTTCGACGAGCTCCAACAAAATTGGTGCCATTGTCACTATATATGTGGCGGGGAGCACCCCGACGAGCACTAAAACGACGAACTGCAGCTATGAAGGAACTGTTGTTAAGCCCCCGACTGCTTAGTTGCTAAGCAGACAAATAAAGCAATGTAACCCTTTGTAGATTTAGTCCAGGGGTACTCAACCTTTTTTTCTGCCGGGCCGCATACATATGTCTATTTCACGCGGGCTGCAACGTGAGGATTAAGGGAGGAGGGGGGGAGAGGGAAACGCTTTAAGGCCAAGATAACATAGAAAATTTAAAATGTGGAACATTTATCAAAAATATTTAAACTACTATTTTGCTTTTTTTTAATTATTATTTTTAAAAAATTTTTATTTTTGCCACTGAATTTTTCCAAATTGGAAGCCTTTAAGAATCACTCCTTCACAATTTCTGCATCAGTAAATGGTTTCATATGATTACCAATAATATAACAAATTTCATAGCGTGCTTTTATTACCACTCTGACATTCCCACCGTCAAAACACTTTTTTGCTGTTGTAATGATTATTCAAGAAAGCCTATCTATCACCTCTTGAAAGAGATATTCGCGGAAAAGTGTAATTGAACACGATTCCTGTTTATTAGTATTTTTTAAATACAACACTTACGTGACAAATCGAACAATTACTGATCTATGCTTGTTTTTCACTGCAAAATAGTCAAATTCCCGATCGTCTTGAAACAACCTATTTTCTTCGAATATTTTTCGCTTGCAAGATACGAAAGATAGTTAAAAATTAGTTCCACTCATAAAATGGTCGCTACTACACTGTTGTTAATTATTCCTAATCAGATATATATATATATATCAATTCGCCCCTGTACGACATCGACAGCAAAAATCAAAATTGATACATTTGATTTCTCAACAAAGAGTTTCCCGCAAAATTTTTATAAATAAATGAATTTTTCAGAGCAGTGGGCCATGACCGGGCCACTGAAAAAGGCCCACTGGACTACATGTGACCCGCAGGTTGTGTATCGCTGATTTAGTCCCTCGATCTCAGTTGCGGTATTGCATAATCAATACCGCAACTGAAGAAAGGTCTCTCCAGCGTGACACGGTGTTTTGGTAAATTACCCATCAGTTGTGGTGTGGTGGTGGATATTTTGAATTTGTTACATTTCAAGCATTTT
Source organism: Trichonephila inaurata madagascariensis (assembly GCA_019973955.1). Taxonomy (NCBI): domain Eukaryota; kingdom Metazoa; phylum Arthropoda; class Arachnida; order Araneae; family Nephilidae; genus Trichonephila; species Trichonephila inaurata. The sequence continues at coordinate 618,763 of BMAV01018360.1, read as the reverse complement.
CTAATACATTTGTTAATTAGTTTTCTTCTTCCTACGATCCAATGCGATTGTTTAAGAACGTGAGTTAACAAAGTCGGCCTGGCATGTAAGTGAGTGGTGTGTTGTTCCTTGATAAGGAGTTCACTAATAGTGTGCTGAGAAGGAAGTATGATAAGATTTTTCGAATTGAATCGAAGCTGGGAATTTTGCAATCTTCCTCCCACCCGTACTAAACATGTTCATCTATGAATGGATGGAGGAAGCGTAATGGACTTTTGGGCGGCAGAGAAATCTGTCTCTTAATGTTTTGTATTTCTTCATGAAAGTGGATACCTTGAACCCAATGAATGATAGTTTCTTCAGTGGTTTTGGTTTCCGAAAAGGTAAGTGGAGTTGTATTATTAGGGGATGAACCGATCGATGATCCTTGAGATGATCAATCTTTTTACAATTTTTAATAAATCTTTTGTAATAAGCTAAAATGTGAATTATTTTAGTGAGTGAAGAGCAGTGATCGAATAAATCATGAATTATATAATTTGATGTGCGAGTTAACAGATTGGAGATGGAGTCTGATTTTTGCCCCACTTTTATCCCATCTGAAGCCTCATCGAAATTGGATTCAGCGTTAGTCCAAAACTGTTGTAATTGATTGTCAATATTTGCTCCATTAATATGAAGATTTAACATTGAATTTGAATTTAAAGATCCAGTTAATTTGCCTGAAACCAAGAAACCAAAAATGGAATTTTGAGCAATTAAAGTACTTTCAGAGCAAGTAATTTGCCCAGGAAGCAAAATAGAAAAAAAAGTAATCCGTTCCGAGAAGGATCTCGATATCGTTTGGGATAAAAAATTTCGGATATGCTAAACATGCATTTTTAAATGAGAAAAATTGGCTTCATTTATTCTTTCCGTCGGTAACGGAGCAGTTAGTTTTTCCAAACATACGCTTTAACTGGTAGCTTGACCTTGGGGTCATGCAATGATACTTTATTAAATATGTTCCATAATAGCCAATAGAAATTGTTTCTCGCTCTCCCACCGGTAGTGCGTCCTCAGCTACAGGTGAGAAGCTTTCTTTTAGAATGGTTCAATGCTGTAATTAATAATTTTGATAGCCTCTTTTAATTTTATGGAACTTCAATTATTTATTTTCTTTTTTCTATTAATTATGATGTGAGGGTAATACCACTTTTTGGTAAGGTACCTTATATTTTGAGGCCGTGGAATATTTCGATATACCCTTTAGTCTCTCTCTCTCATTGCGATTTTAGAATCTTGTAATCCCTTTATTTGAAATCTAGCGTTTTTCCTTTTGAGGACTAGCAGTTTCAAACATTTTTCAGAAATAAATGTTGATTCACTTCCGCTATCCATCATATCTCGAACTTGACAGTTCTTACCCAAGATATTTTTAATATTAACACTTATAGCAGATAATAAAGAAAAATACGTTGGTATATATAGAATTCACGGAAGCTATAACTTCTTTGTTTTGAGTAGTATCACTTCCTCTCGGGTTTTGACCTTCGGCATGATGAGATTTATTAGTTGACATTACATAATTTTTAAAATTATTATCATGTAATAGCGAATGATGCTTTTTCTTACAAAAGTGGCATATAAAAGTTGAATTACATTGTGACTCAGTATGCTTATCAGGTAAACAGTTCGTACATAATTTTTGTTTGTTAATAAATTGTTTACGCTCTTTAATAGACATTTCTTTAAATTTAGGACATTTGAATACAAGATGATTCATTTTACAGTAAGAGCATTTTAAACTATTATTAAATTTTGATTTATTAATATAATATGGTAGTTTTTCATGAGCAACACTTTTGATTATAAAGCTCTAAGTATGCACATCTGTTATTTAAAAATTCTATAAATGCTTCAAATGTAGGAAAATCAATATTATTTGAGAATTGTGCCCATTCTTGGCGTGTCTTAGAATCAACCTTTTGTAACAAAATGTGTGTGTAAATCAACCATACATCTCTAGACTCTGCTTTAGTATCAATAGATTTAAGACCTCTAATTACTTTGTCGGAAGTATCTGCTATGTTGCTAAAGTTAGTATCATTAAAAGAATGTTGTTCTATGAATGTTTTAATAAGTGAAAAAAGGATTTGCTTCGTTTTATCATAACGAGCTAATAATTTTTCCCAAGCCTCGTTATAAGCAGTTTCAGTAATAGGAATATGCTTAATTATGTTCGCTGGTTCTGACAGCAATGAACCTCTAAGATATTGAAATTTTTGTATATTTGATAAATGCATATTATATCATGCATTAGTGATACGTTTAAATCTTTAAAAAAAGGCCAATCTTTATAATTACCAAAAAAAAAAAAAAAACGCTCAATATAAATTTTTGGTTACTTAAAATTGCTAGATTTCCTGTTTGAGACATTTTCAAAAACATTAGAATTATCATTATATGCATTTGTTCTCATAGATAAATTTCCTAAGATATTCTGCAGCTTGGCTTTAGTTTCGTGAAATTTTGCTTCGAATTCTTCTATTTCAAAGGATTCGAATGGTAATGCACATCTCTGCTTTATCAAATTCCGTATAAATTAATTCAAGTTCTAACTTATTGCATGTATCATTTTTGTTAAAAATTTGATAATCTTTTTCAATGAAACTTTTCGTTCTTGTAAGTGCAGCCTTCGCTTTGCCGCAAAGCACTGTAGCCGTTTCGGCGTCGATTATAACTGATAAAACGAAATATGGACGGAATGGATCAGTAAGAGAAATCAAAACCAAACGTTGAATGAAAATATAAAACAGTACTTATAGTGCTTCTCTGAATCGATGATGAAGATGTCGTAGGTGCCTCCAAACGGTGCCGTTGCTTGAATTTGAATAACAATCAGAGATGGAGATAATACATATGTTTATATTACAGAAACTAAATATTTACAGTTAAAATTTACACTTAAAAGTAGTAATGCGGGTAAATTAAAATTACACCTTTGAAGGTGCTGCGGATTTATGCGGACTAAGACCTTGCGTCTGTCCGTTGCGCTTCCTCTATAGAATGTCCCGGTACAGGGTTCTAAGGTTTCAGTTGAGTTAGAAAGGCTGAAAAGTATGGCGCGCTCCTCCCCCGTTTTTTAAAAAAGAAACATAAAGGAAGAAAGCAGCATCGAACCTCATTGAAGGAATTTGGTCTCGGACTGTAGAGGTAATTTTAATACATGATTTTAGTTTAGACAGACTTTGTAATTTTGATTCCTGTTCAAGTGACGAGTACGACATCTGAGCTGATGCTTTCTCTCCAAATTACCACACCACGTCAACGTAAACACTTTGAGTCATGATAGATTTAACGTGTATCAGCTTCTGCACAACGGGGTTCTTCAGTGGCCCTAGGCTAGAATGGAGGTGATGGAAAACTGCGATAATACATTCCAGGGGCGTAGCTACTGGGACTATGATACAAAGCCCCCAAGCTACAAGGGCACCAACATGTGTAAGAAAAAAATGTTGTCCTGCATCAAAATTCATTTGGGATCCTTTTTTTGTGGCCTCCAAGGAATTTTGATACAGGGACCACTTAGGACTAGCTACACCAGTGAGACACTCCCTTCAGAACAGCTTTCCTCGAGCAAAAATACCTCTTATATCGGATTTAAATCTATGCGATAGAAAATTAAAAACCCAGAGTGTTATTTTCCATGTATTATATTCAGTTAAAAACACTTCTGTATAAGGCCATCTACAAACATAGAATCATAGGCACTTTTTATATCCCAGCTATTTCTTACGAAAAAAAGAAAAGAAAAATCTTTTCTTTTAAATTTTTGTTATAGCTTGAGGAATAAAACGTGCCTTATAGTTCTGCTGTATTTAAGCAGAACAAAACCCTAATAGGGAGCATCAGTGGCGTACATGGACTATTTTTATAGGTGGAGTTCATATTTTTAAAAAAATATGTAGACGAAAGTACCAAGACTAAGAGCTAAAAACTAAAAGTCTCTTGGTATATGGGAGGGATTTGAGCTTCCAAACTCCACCCTCGTTTATGCTACTGATGAAATGAAATTTTTATCCTATAGATAAAAAAAAATTTTTTTAAGAAAGTAGAAGAAATGAGACAAACTTAAATTCGTTCAAAATTTTTTTGAAAAACTGAACTTAAGGCTATTGGTCTGTATAAAGAGATTTTTATTTTATCTTTGCATAGTTTTGAGATCGAAAAGATAATGAAATGTCTCCCCTCATATGGAATTTTGGCATTATCAAATAAATGCTGAAAATAATTTAAATAACTTCTGATCTCTTCCCCTGGAATAGTATTTTTAGATGTTTGGATGGGGCAAGCTTTAATTCTTTCAAAATTTTTTGAAAAACTGAACTTAAGGCTATTCGTCTGTATGAAGATATTTTTATTTTATCTTTGCATGGTTTTGAAATCGGAAAAATAATGGAATTTTTCCACTCATATGGGGCTACTGCGTTATCAAATAAATGCTGAAAATAATTTAAAACAGCAGAATCTTCTGATTTAGAATGAGATCTTCACCAGGAATAGTATTTTTTAGGGTTTTCAATCCCGTGTTATGTTTTCAATCCCGGGATTTCGGGATTATAATATCCAATTCCCGAGATTAGGAAATTTAATTCATCATAAAATATGAATAAAAATAGTACAAATGAAATTGATAAAACATTTCTTCATTTTTTGTGTTTCTAAGTTTTTAATAAACGCAGCTCGTCCAGCGTTTCATCATTCAAACGGCTTCTTATTTTTGTTACAAATTGTCCTGACAAAGAAAAAGCTCCTTCAGGTTCTATACTAGTAGATGTTATCGTCATTAAGGTATCCGACTACGTTTGGAACCGTGATTTTGTAAAAGCGTATAAATGGATAGATATCTAGTGTCACTTAGATTAGAAAATGTATATAAAATTGTTTTAAGAATAGTATTACAATAAAAAATTATTTAAGTACAATATTTTGACAAAAAATGAACATAGAATGACCCATTTTCAAAATGTTCTCCTTTTGTGAAAAATGCTTCTATTATAATAATATTTTGCCTGTATATAGCTCAGGCCTCTGTACAGAGGCTCAACTAGAATTTTTGAAATATATAACTTAGAAATGGGTTTATCCATGTTTTACGACAACAGAGAGGAGAAATTTTAAGAAAAAAAAAACACCGATAATTATTTCAATGGGTGGTAACTCTGAAAATAATGTGAATTTTTCAAAAATCATAATTGAGCCTCTGTACAGAGGTCTGAGATGTATACAGGAAAAATATTATTATAATAGAAGCATTTTTCACAAAAGGAGAACATTTTGAATAAAGGTTATTCTAAGTTAATTTTTTGCTAAAATATTGTATTTAAATAATTTTTTTTATCAAAATGTCCTTAAAACAATCTTATGCATGTATTCTGATCTAAGTGACACTAAAAATCATGAAAATTATCCATTTATGCGCTTTTTAAAATCACGGTTCCGAACGTAGTCGGATACCTTAAATAGGAGTATGTTCTTTTCAGGTTGTCACCACGTCTCCCTCCATTTTCAAAAAAAGAGACATTTCTTTTTGATATTTTGATGACAGTGTCTCAAATCTAATAGACCGCATTGGTGCATATACCTCTTTGGTAACTTTATCTACTTCTTCTGCTACACTTAATGGGTTTTGTGTATAAATTGATCTATTTATTGAATCAGAATGTGAATAAGTTTAAACATTTGACTGGCTTAAAACTTCTAAATTCAATTGTTTTTCGTAAACAAAGTTTATTGGAAATTAGTGAAAATATATTAGAATTGATTCCAAAGCAATAAAAGGCACATTTATTGCTGTCAATAAGTCACCTTATCTGTTATTTTTCTAGCATTTCACACACTATAAATATATTTGATGTGAAACGACGTTTTTAGTTATATGTGCTGAGATCACGCATGCATATTTATGCGCGCGCGCACTCTCTCTCTCTCTCTCTCACACACACACACACAAATATAGAATTTTTAATTGGAAAAAAAATCAGTGCATTCAGGTAGCAAATAAATTTAAACATTGGAAATGCCCATGTGTCATTTTTTTTTTTTTTTTTTTTGTATGTTTATATAAAATAAAGATAAGCAATAGGTAAAAAAATTGTCCACCACTTGTTTCTTCTTTTTCCAATTAAATAGTAACTTGTGCCATTGTGTAGGTTTTAATAACAATAAAAGGCGGTTTAGTTACATTCTGAATTACGTGTCATATAAATATGTACAAAAAATCGAATTTATTTTTATTATTTGAATAAAAAATTTTTTAAAAAATACTTTTCTTCCCCTGGAAAACTAATTCAAATTAATAAATTAAAAGAATTTCATCATTAGATTTTTCTTTATCTATTTCAAATACCATTTTTTTCTTTTTTAAGCAGTGTTGTCTTAGAATTTTCAAAAAAAGAATCTTACTCGTAGAAAAAGTTATGATCTATCAAAGACAAATTGTAATAAAATAAATCTAATTAAACAGCGAGTAAAACATAAATCAATTTTGCTACAAAAGTAACATTAAATTTGTAATAAAAAATTTAAAGAAATTCTCGATTAAAATTTCAAATAAAATTCTAATAACTTGTATGTTTTTTTTATTGTTTATATATATAACTTAACTCAGTGGTGCGACAGCCCTTGAGGGCCAAGGCCTACTGTACTCAACTCAGTATACGCGACCTTGGGCCCTGAGGTGCATGAGCACAAATGTCCCAATCAGGTGGTCAGTCTAAAGCGAAACCCTCAGTGTTTAGTCCCCAAGCAAGCTTGGTACTCATTTTATCGACCCACTGAAGGGATGAAAGGCTGAGTCAACCTTACCCAGCCCGGGGTTTGAACCTCGGAACCTTTGTGGTGAGGAAGATATATATATATATATAGCCTAAATTCTCTACAAATGAGAAATGAACATTTATCAATCAAAAGCGAAAAATACAGAAATAGTAAGAAAATATACATTGAAGGATATATGAGTAATTGAAATTTAAAAAATGGATGCTGCAGTATTATATACATTGCTGACTTAGGACACAGCTTATATATAAAATAATTTATATAAAAGTGGGGTTGAACATCTTTTGTGGCCAGCCAACCTTCCCACTTTATGATAATAATACTGAGCAAAAACCTATTGAAAATAATGGATAGGAATGTCTAAATTCATTACAAGATAGAGGCAACTTATCTAAAAAAATTGCACTTAAAAATACAGAGCTCGCGCTCTATCTGAGTACAATAAATTTTTGCCAGATTCTGGACCCAAATGCAAATTCAAAGCATGGGAACGGCTGAATTGTAGCACTTAACAAAAGTATGAACAGAATAGAAATAAAAATTAAAAAGAGAGTTTGCAAACTACCATAACTTTAGTGATACTAGAGTTATATACGAATTAAATAATAATAAGTAATATTATCTAATATTAGAATATGGAGGTAATTATAACTAGGAAAAATGATAAATTTATAATAATAAACTATTATTATTCTAAGGAATTTTAATCGTTTCTATTTAGAATTTCTTTATTCAAATAACTATTAATAAAATTAATTGGGTATTTTTGATTTAAGCTATATTTAGTAAAATGTTTATAGTTATTTATTTTTTCTGATTTTTTTGAAGCTAGAAATAGATTGCGTTGTATATAATTAATAACAATATTTATGATTATATAGAAACATCTACATTACTCTCCCAATGAGGAACTTTTATAATATTGAAATTATATATATATAATTTATTTGCTGCAGATATGTTACAACTCACTTGGATTATTGTGCACAGAAATACACCTGAAGGGGGTTTTGGTGTATCGCAAAGATGCATATTACGTGAGGGAAAATATTTTTTTAAAACAATAAACTTAAGCAAAATTAATATATTTTACCAGTAATTAAACTTAAGGACACATGTGCTAATATATGCTTTAAGTTACTGGTTATAATAAAAGGTATGTTTGAAGTAATTTGTTGGCTAAAAATTAGAGAGAAAACGTCATGAAAATTGATTAATTTTAATATAAAATTACTTTTTGTTAGAAATATAGTGTATTTCTGGATAATGTTTTTTTTTTTCCCTCCTTCGTTTTCCTTGCAAATTTCTTTTGGATGGGTAAGATATAATAAATAAATATTAATTTGCAAAAAAATAAATAAATAAATAAAAATAAAAAAAATGAGTTTTACAGTAGTCGTACATGATGTGTAACATCTGACATGTTATCGTGGTAAATACGCAATAATAACTTTTTTTCTGAAAAAAATATGAAAAAAAATCTTACACACACACACACACACACACACACACACACACAGATATGATTGGAAATAATCTTCTATCGAATAATTATATCTTTATTGAAAATTGTATTTAATTAACAAACGGATAAATGTAATATTTTATCAAAAATAATTATCCTTGTTCAATTTGGGGAAGAACGGAGACAATAGACTTATGATAACTAAAATATGACACATATATTGTGATTTCAAAGCATTTAAAAACCGTTGAAAAACAGCGTCAATAACAGTACCACTGTTAGCAGTCGAAACATTCTAATTTGTGTTCACTTCGAGCTTGAGTTCATCATTCATAAAAGCTATGAGCGACTCAGCTTTAGGCAAACTGAAGTTAAAGTTAAAATCACCACTCAAAATCAGGGGAAGTGAGTAATAATTTTTTTAAAAGATCTGAACCACCTTCGTTATATGGTAAAAGTACAAAATGCTGGAAATCTTTATTTATTTTTTTAACCGTTTGGTTCGAAGAAATGTAAACGACCACCGAAATCACGGTTTGTCCACTTTAAATAAGCATTCTGCCGCACTTATGTCCCCCAATATCAATTTAGAGTCAAGCGCTCGAGTGCTTGATGGCTACTTGAGTTGAACCCCCATGCGAGGGTAGCGAAAAGACACAGCCACGCACTCTCATTGGTCAAATCAAGTAGCGCGCGCTTACATCACATCCTGTTACACACATCCGTCCCTTTTCACGAAATCACTCTACCAACAAATATCCAGCAACCGAGAGAGAGGAAAGATGTTACACATAAAAAAGAAAAGGTGAGAATAATTACTTTTCATAATATTGTACAGTGTTGATGAATTTAAAATTTGTCTAATGTGGTTTACAAAGCGTAATGAAAAATGAAACCGTATTAAACAAATTTTCGAGATTTAGCTATTTCGTTAAATAGAAGTCCAACTGTGTTATTTTTCGACACAATGCTAAAATAAGTTATAAGAATGAGAATACAGCCAACGAATGTTTTACCATTTGTAACAATTAATTTAACAGTTCTCTTCTCCCCCAAACGTTCCAGTTTATGTAATTGTGTTTGGCATAAGTTCTGTTTTGACATTCTGTGTAAAAATTGCAGTTAAGGGGATAAAATTAAATAAGACACTCACCAATTCTAAAATGCAGGAAAATGTTTCCCTTTGTCGTAACAAGGTTAAAAATCAATCAAAAATTGCTTGACAGTTATCCAAAATAGTTTTGAACTTGGCCGATATTCTTTCGATTCCGAATTTATTCTTAAAATTTGTGGGGGGGGGGCCCCCGCCGGGGGCGTACTAAATCTTGCAGAAATCGATTATTTTAAACAGAAATTGAAATGTTCTGTTAGAGGTTTGGGATTTCTTTCAGAAAAATTTTAATTTAAAATTAAAGAGAAAACTACGTCA
>BMAV01018360.1:533408-599834 GCA_019973955.1 Trichonephila inaurata madagascariensis | reverse complement strand
TGATGAATGATCCTTGTCGAAAGTAGTAGAAAGGGAGAGAGGGATTTATTGATAGTTTATTGAAGCTGCATTTTGAAGTTACAAAAGGGTAAACGGTGACAGACCTCGTAATTTTAAGCCACGGTCAAGTAAAGAGGATAATACTAAGGTGGGAATTTCGAGTATCAATAAATGTAACGTGCATCAGAGCCTGTTTAGTGGTACCAGGGCTCGAAATGATTCGATAGAAATTCGCAATCTTGACTATTGGGGTCATTCATTTTCTGGAAAGGTCTCAAGCAAGATAAATAAGTAAATGTTTTTGTTTTTTTCCCTTAAAAAAACTCTGACTTACTAAAGAAATTCTGAACTTATCATTGGAACTTACTATATTAAAATAAACTGTGCAATGATGATTGATTGTTTATTAATGCCATACTCTGTAGCAACACAAAGGCTATTAGCAATGTGGACCCTGTTATTCTGAACCATGATCAAGTGACGAGGATGACACCCGTGCATTTTCATACCACGTCAAAATGAGAAAGGGCTTTGAGCCTGGACAGATTTAATCTGCATCATCCTTTCTGCTTGATGGGTCTTTAGTGGCATTAGGACTCGAAACCTGTGATTTGACAAAAATAACGCTGGCCATGAGTTCAAGACCATAATCCCTCCTCTACCTTCCCCATGTAATGACTGCTCTGAATTTCACTTCTACACTTAAATATAAGACAGAACAACTTTAAACTTGTACAATAAGCTAAATCTGAAATTTGCTTAAATACACAACTAAATTCCAATTGTTCAATCAGAGACAGTTTTTCAAAAAGTTAAGTTGTCATTTTGTCTGCAGTAGCCGAGACAAAAAAACAAGACAAATGACAAGTCTCATGACTAAGAACTTGTGACAAGCCTTATCTTTGTCAAGTCCTAATGCCACTTAAGACTTGTCAAGTAAAGGTATTGATGTATATTTAAAATTTATCTGACCTCAAAATTCTAGTATTTGAATGGTGTGGAAATTTGGAGAGCAGGATGCCAACTCAGGTGTTAGCATCCTCAGTTAGCAGTGGTTCAAAATTACGAGATTGACATCAATCCACTTACCATTTTGCTACAGAAGCGTTGATACTCGTAAGCTCAGAACAGAAGAAAAATTTCATTAAAAATTATAATCAGCATTTGTAATTATGAACACTATGCTTTTTACTACAAATATATTTCTATCTATTTGCAGTGTTCTGTTTTTGTAAAATCATGAACAGCCAAAAAAAGCGCCAAGGAAAAGAAAAAAAGAAGCAAAAGGACCAGAAAAGTCAAACAAAGAAGAAAGCATAGACAGTCTTTTAATAACTGCCATAAAATAAATTTTTTCATTTCATTACAAAATGTTTCAAATTATTGCATTTGTATAAATCATGTTATTAAGAATATCCATCATTTTAGCCATTCTAAAACTTCATCAGTTTTACTAAAATGATTTAGTAAAGTTAAGACTAAATACTTACATATAATACAATCAACTATTTTTGCCAAACAATGCGACTCAATAAGAAAAATGATTGGTTTATTACTTTTGTACACTACAAAAGATTATTAATTGATGAAATGATTGTCCCATTCTTCATACCCAATAGGCCAATAGCTAATGTCCCATTCTTCATAGCATATAAATTGCAACGTATTCTGGTTAAAACAAAAGTTTTTAGAAGAAAAAAAAATTTATGTTCTTCTATACACTTATAAAAACAAGTTATTTTAATTTTAATTCTAAGTTCCACTTGGTTACTCACCACTCACTGGAATGAATGGCGAATGAATTAAAATAATCCTATCAAACAAAATATTACCAGAAGATACAAGAGCTATCACATTAAATATATGTTAGTTTCTTTTAGAAAAAAAGTGTCTTAAATGTATGTATATATGTTTCATTAAATATAATATACTTATTTTCAACCAACATTTTAAAGTTTAATATTTAAAAATAACAGAGTTAGAAATAACAATTATTTTTTTTCTTATATATCACAAATAATTTAATTATTATTCTAAATAATTTTTGCCTTTTTTTAATTAGACAGTTTAATACTTTTTGTAAGCTTAATTAAATATATTGATGTTAAGGTAATTATAAGTAATTTTTATGCGAATACTGGTTCCCACCAAATTAGGAATTCAGCTTATGAAGAAAATGCAATTATAAATTAATTTTTGTTTAATGTGTATATACATTTTGAAAGAACAATTTTCATTATTTCTCCAGAAAATGTAAAATTCAGTTTGATTTTTCTATTATTAAACAAATACCAGGTCACTAAACATTAGGCAAAGGTTTTTATATTATACATTAGATGATATGAAAAACAACAAACACCTAAAAACTATTTCAGCTTAAAAAAATTAACAATAACTTATTGAAAATATTTTCAAAGGAAAAAAAAGGCACATTAGTCAATCTCATTTAAAAAATACCTGAAGCAAATTCTGTTGGAGATTAAAATATTACAATTAAGTTTTTTACACCCGTATAAAATTAAAAAACACTTTTATTTTTTTTCTATGTAAAGCTTATTACTTATTTAAATTTAACTTATCATACCCATCTCGATTTACTTTATGAATAAAGGAACACAGAAAAAGAGATAAATTAGGTAAATATTTTAGATTTTAATAATTTTGACTAAGTTTTCATTATCTGTTTGTATATGAAATTCAGCTGAAAATATTATCAAGTAGAATAATGTTATGCTTTAAATATAATTATGAAAATTGAATTTGCACAGTAAACAAAAAAACTTGGTAAAATTGTCGAATCGGCCACTGGTCTGACAAATTTTGAAAAATCGCCAATTTGGCGCATTTTTGTGTGTAGTGTTTTGGAGTAGCAACCCTACGATTTGGCAATTTAGACCCTTTATCGATTTGTCGAGAAAAAACTTGGCGGGATAAGTGACCGATACGACAATCCTCAACCAAAATTTAATATATCAGTTTCAGTTTTCTTCTTATTATTAGCTTTACTATGGTTTTTATGATATTCATAAAATATACAAAACTATTTAAATTTCAAAGGGATAAAACAAATGTTGCCTATTTTTATGAATTAATTTCTTCATGAATTAATTTATACTGATAGATAAAAATATCAGATTATTCCCAAAAATTCAATTCCCTTTTTTATATTTTTTTTTATTATTTATCTTCTTTTACAATTCTGATATCGTCTTATAAGAGTTTTGTAAATTCAAATACAATTTGTATAAATGAATCAGGTAATTTCATTTTACATAATAATGCACAAGTTAAAAGTTTAACATCTTTCTAATATTCCCAACATTATAAAATCCTTAAAAAAAAAAAAAAAAAAAAAGATAAACCAATAATTACTCATAGTGATTATTAAACCTTTAAACAATCCCAAAAATATCTTAAGTTGCATATGATACTGGTTCAGAAATAATTATTTCATCCAAAATAGAGGGTAAAACAATTTATTTAAAACAATGTAAGCTATAAAAACTTAGTACATACATTGCTGCAATATATAATTGTTTAAATAATTACCATAAAGTACATGCAAATAAATACTTTTCTTAAATAGTGACACACATTTATAAAATTACTAAAAAACATTCTATATATATAAGTTGTAATATTATCATATAAATAAATTAAATCTATATGATGATTACTAAATATTGATGGGTAAAATGATACAATTTTGGCTTATGATGAATTAAATTAACACAAATCTTTAAAGTATTACACATACAATAAATAAATACAAGCATTGTGGTGATAAATATGTAATAAGTTAAATAGTTATTTCAATATGGCAATCACATGACTGGGAAAAAATGACAGATCACATAGATTTTTTTAACTTGTTTGTATATATGAAATAACATAACAATAATACCTATATAACTAAATCAATAGTTCAATAATCAAGCAAAAGTTTACCCATCAAAAACCATTCAGCTTTAGCAGAAAATACATATAAATATTGTATTATGTGATGGAGACTCAATAAAGTCTTCTGATGGCTATAAATTGAGATCACAGATATATAACTAACAAAGATCAATTAAACTTTAACATAATATACAAATTACATCTATCACAGAATTAGATTTCAATAATTTTCATCAAACTCTGCTTAATAAATTTGTTACCAAAGTACAAAAATAGAATCTATGTAGGAACTCGTGTAAGAGATTCTTGGTTATTGTATGCAGATCTAATAGCACCAAAATTTAAGCTGATAACTAAAGTGCGAGCACAACACATGTATACAACATCTTTTATTACAAATGGCACAGAATGAATTATTATGCTTCTTCACAGCTTAACGATAAGGGTATACCAAATATTTCTTCCCATGGATTTTTTAAAGCTGAAATAAAGGAAAATAATGCAGATTTTGTCTCCATTTCAATTGTCCAAAACACAGAATCACAATTTTGTTGACAAGACGTTTCATTCAGAAAACTTATTTCAACACTCTTTAAATCTTTTCGAAGTTTCTAGAAATTAAAAAAAGTCATAAAAATAAAAATGTGATAGAAAATCAGAGTTACATTACAACTATAGTTTTATTGCACTAACAGGAAAATCTAATACTTGCAAAAGTAATAAATTAGTCATAAACATGTCTGCTTTATTCCTTTGAAGCAAATTACTTTAAATGTTGGAAGATGTAGGAATGTACAGGATAATCCATTCACTGTTTAAATACTTTTTTTTACACTCACACAAACTAAAACTTTAACATTTTTGATTCATTTATACTCTTAAAACGTATAATTAAAATATTTTATCAATGATTCCAATTAGGATAACTTCACCAACTGTATTATGCTGTGAGTATATGTGAATAATACTAGAAATTGAATACACATTCTGAAACCCCAATTTCAACTTCCCTTTTATGAATTTGAATTAAATAAACTAAATTAATGTTTAGTTTGGTAAGAGTAAACATTACTAAAGGACATTTTACTTTTTTAAAGTAGATATATTACCTCAGCTTTCAATATCTAAACAGACAATTCCCCCTTCTCCTTCTCATTTCAAGGAGTTTTTAGTTTTATAAAAACAAAACTTATAAATGACTATAGAAACTTAACACCCCACAAAATGTAAGGGATAACTCTTAATCTAACAAAAAATACAACTTTCAAAGAAAGATAATAGGAAAATTTATGAGCTCATAATCTCTATGATTCATTATCTTTAAAGGATATCACAAAGGATCATTAATTGCACTCATCATATGGATCGTACACAATTTAGTTTTAAATTTAAATCATTACAGTTTCTTTTTGCATGATTTTACAGAATAGTATGGAGGTCACAAAAAGAGAGTAGAAAAATTGAATCTCGAATTTTATTAAAAATTTCATTTAATTGATCCTGATTTCTGAATGAGTATACAGAGAACAATAAACTTTAAGACCTGGAGAGGGAAAAAATGAAGAGAAGTCTAAATAAAAGACAATAATAGAATATAGCAAATATATGACTAAAGGGAGGCCAAGAGAAAAAAAAATTTACAAATAATTTAAAATTATATATATGGCTTATTAGTTTAAATAGAATACAGCAATTAAGATTTCACAAAAAAACTTCATAAACATTCAACAACCCATTCATCCAGCAATAAATGACAAAAGTATTCATACTGAAAAAATATTTAAACAAGGCAAAATACAAGAATTGAGAAACAATTTTGAAAACAGAAAATTTTAAGCTCAATAAATAAATACTTAACATGGACAATATATAAATGAAGGGAACTTTAAAGGAAATAGTAAAAGATATACTACAAGAGAACAAAATAAACTCCCTTATTTAAAGGAAGAAGAAACACCCACTGGGTTATGATTGATGAGAAAAACATGGATAATTTTTTGATATTCCAGGACTTTACATCAGATAGCAGACTAAAATGTTCATCACTCCCCGCCGGGGCGGGCGCCCCCAAAAACAAAAAGGATATAATGAGTACACAGTAATACTCATAGAATTCAAAAATTTGGTTAAACTGTGCTTTCAAGGAGTAGGGAAAAATTTACTACCTTATTTAATGAAAAAAAATACAACTATACTATAAAATTTAATAACATAATTTCTTCTAAACAAGCTATGAAAAGTGTGAGAAATCATAACCTGAAGGATTTATATGTAGTCACACTAACTTTAGAGTATAATAAGCCCCTTTCTATAAATTTAAGATCCTTTCCCTTATAGGAAATTATTAAAATTTTAAGGCAAGTAAAATATAGTGCCCATGTGCAAAAGCAATATGTATTAACTATTCACATTTTATGAATGAGGAATAAAAGTAAAAATGTTCGATCAAATAAAATTGAAATTTTAATATTCAATCTCATTTTTCAACACTGGATTTTATGTCCTAATATATAATATGTATTTATTCATTTTAATTCCAAAGACAATTTATATAACTGCATAAGAATGTGTTCATACAGTGTATGATGAATGAGAACAAAACATTTATAAATCATAATATCAAATATAATTCTTGAATTAAATTTAATAATTATATCAAGAGGAGAAAACAGATGGAGTAAAAAAGATAACAAGTTTCTATTTTAAATTCAGATACTACAACAAATGTTGCACTTTAGTTCTCTAAATATTACTCAGCAAAAACTAACAAGTGCCCATTTTTTTTTAAATGTCTTTCCTTTGATAGTGACAGAAAAATACACCTTGTAAAAAATGCTGTGACTATCCAGCTTCACTGAATCACATTCTATAGGTTGCATCAGACTTTCTAAGGCTTTCTTCTTTAACATCCAAATACCCTTATTATAGATTTTTTGGAGCTGATCTGACATATGTCAGATCTTTCAAAAATAAGCAAAAACAACAAATATTACTACTTTGATCATGGAAATATTATCTTTCTATAGAGTACTACTTAGAAAAGTTTAACATTATTGCACAATCATTCTTTTTTTAATTCTGTACTAAGAAGCACGATAACAGAAGATAATTGCAATTTAATATGAACAATTATGAAATATTTATGAGAAAGTTATAATAATGTACAAGATACAATGAGATTAGGATAATAACAGGAGATAATAACTGTTACTCAATATGAAGGAACAATGCTGAAATTTTTAGGAGAAAAGCAGTTTAACACACAGGCCACAGTGAGATCAGCAATGGATGCTTATGTTGTGTTTGTTAGTGTTATTTTAATTCAGTAGTCGTTATTAAGTATTAAAAAAAGCTATATGAGTGAAAAGCTTACTACAATAAAAGTAAAATATCAGTATTATAATTAATTCTATTATTATAAAAATTTTAAAAAAATAATTACTTATACAAAAATAGAAATGAGGTAATTGGACATTTTTTTTCTTCCTTTGATATGAATTTTATTGCCTCATTATTTGCACTCCTGTTTACCCACCAAAAAATTAAAAATCCCCCCCCCCATCACATTTTCCCCCAAAGAATTAATAGAACACTTTTTTTTCATTCTACATATAAATAAATAAAAATAAAATACGAAAATAAATTTACCAAGGAAACAAGATCAGACAATTTTTGATGATCCACTGAAGAATAATGGTATACACTTAGTTTTTTGAGGTCCGAACATGAATCTTGTTTCTTATAAAGGATTCGAGAAACAAATATATCATCAGGAGTTATGACAACACAAACCGGAATATTGGAGTTTTTTTCTAAAAGATAAAAAAAAGTCTTAGAAGCATATGTTAAAAAATTTAATAATAGAAACATTCTTTTTATCTTCTTTGGGAAGTATATTAAACTATGCAATACAGTAATAAGCATAATTTACCATATATATCTTATCAGACATTTTAAAAAAATTAAATTAAATAACAAAATCCCTTAAAAAAATCTGTTATCATTATAACAGTATCAATTTTTTAAATTAATGTATCTACACATACAGTGAGTTGCTAAATTGTTATGAAAACTTGACACGTAAACAAAGATCGGTTACAACTTCACGTAGTTGCCATTGGTACAATAGCTATTAAGAGGAAATGCAGGAATAGTGAAGCATCAGTTGTACTGTGTTACTTGTGAAGAAATGGGAAAAAAATATGATTTAACTGAGTTTGAATGGAGGATGATTGTAAGCACTTGAAGCATCAGAATGTATCAGCAAAATGGCTATATTTATGAAGTGTTTAAAAACAGCAGTTGTTTATAGATAGTAGATTTGCAAATCACAGTCTCAATGTCAGGATTGTGGTCATCCCACAGGCTATTGAATGTTCTTTCTTAAAGGAGCATTGTAAAAATTATCTAGTCCAACAGAAGAACAAATGTACACCAAATTGAGGGGAATCTTAATCAAAATGGCACATAAAAAAATTTCCCTATTTACAAAATAAATAAATAAAAAGAGGCAAATAGTAATATTTTTTCAGTCTATTAAAGGTTTCCCAAAATTAAAAAATGAACAAAAACATTTCAACATTTAGGGGGAAAATATTCAATAATTTCTTCCATAACATTTCTCCAGATACATATTCTTGATAATTCTTCATAATCATATAAATATGTTAAGAATTGCAAAGTGAGTTCCCATTTGTAAAAATCAAATGGAACATCATAATGGCTACACAAGCAATGTTTACTAGAAATTAAAATTAAACAAATTTACTTTCATAAAAAATGTAATTAGAAATACTGTTAATAGTTTGCAAGAAACTTTTTGGAAAATATAAAACATATAACATTTTGGAAAAAAAAAATTTATATTGTAATATTTATAATATTATAGACTGCAAGCTTAATGACAGTCATTTAATCCTCCAATTTTTAATTCTTCTGAATTCCAAAGAAATGAGCATAAAAGTATTGTTTATTATAGAAGCACTGTACTTAGCAGTAGAATATTATACTATCACATGAAATTCTATGAAAAAGTATTTTATTAAACTTTGATTAGACATCCTAGTACTCTGAATTTATTTTGAATATTTTAGTTTTTTCTTTTTTCAAATGCTTTCAACAATGTGCAAATATATCAACATTATACATAGTAATATATTAAAAAAACTTAGTGAGATCGTTTATGGAAAACACCAAAATTTTTATTAATTTTCTCATTTAAGCACAAAAGTTAATCTTTACCTCCTGCTCGACTATTCCACCAAAATGCAAATAGATGTAACAAAATTTCAGGCATGTCATCTGGCTTTTTACTAGATAAGAATACTGAATCTCTCAGCAGCTGCATAGTTTCATCAGTAGAAGACAAAAACTCAACTTTTCCCAAATCAGCTTGATGTTCTTGAATGAAATCTAAGAATTTATTATCCAAGTTAAAACAGAACTTACATGGAAAAAATTAAAAGGTTAAAACGTGAACAAAAATTATTACTGAAATTTATCAAGCTCATAGACAGTGAAATTTGAAGAGATAGGGGGGGGGGGGCAGTAAAGAAATATGAATGACATTTCTATATAAACATCATACTTTGGTTTGACTGATACTAAATGAGGTTAAAAAAAATATCAATTTACAATTAAAATTATGCTTTAATGCAGATATATAACAAAGTTTCAACCCAAGCTAATTTTTTAAAAAATTTTGTAATATTTAATATAAAAAAAGAACAAAGTATAAGCTTCTTATATCATGAGATGTAAAAAAGAAAAAAGAGAACATATTTTTTAAACACATGATTAATAATTCCAGATACACAAAACATTTTTTACTATCCATAAAGACAAACCTTTTGAACTTTTATTTACCACGTAATATTAAATTCAGAATTAAATATGATAGAAAATAATAAAGTTGAAGAAATTTCAGATAATGTTAGTAACTTTATCCAAAATATGAACAAATATTAATATTTGCACATTTATAAAAGAAAAGAATATCTTCACTATTGCTGAAAAAATTAATCAGTTATCGTAAGTACTATATGCAAGTACTATGCAAATGCACTTCAGTATTTTATTTGTAAGCATTCAGTATACAGAAAGCATTATATAAAAGTGAAAATTGATATATAAATGTTTTAAATAAAATTAGATTCTGTATGAGCAAATAAATAATTGACATAACTAAAGTAAGTAACTTGCTATAAAATATCACTTACATTATTTAATGCCTTTTCTTGAAATTTATACTCCTAAATATAGTTTCAAAAACATTTAAAATTTATATACTGACAAGTAAGATTTTATCTCAAATAATCAGCTTCAAAATGATGACACGCATTAAATAATCATTATCTGTGTGAAAAGTTTTAGAAAAATAGTAATATTGAAAAACTCATGTTGCAGTATTTTTATGCATAAGAGAAAAAATTGCTTAACTTGTGTGAGTACTTACTGGACTTAGTTTTAATTGTTCAATCTAGCAAAACTAGCCATTTGAATATGCAAATATTAGCTGTTTTGTGCAATTAAGTTATTATACTAATCTGTAAAAACAAAATTCAAATTTTGAAGTATATTTTCTATTAGTGGCTTGCATTTCATTTCTTATCACTCAAGCTTCATTTAAAAAGCATGAACTTTTTACTTTATGTAGGAAACAGTTTTTAAATTATTTTAGAAAGCCTAAAAAACAATTTCCTTATATTTATGTTATTTATATAAGCAACTAAAATATGAATAAAAAAAATTTACATGAGTCAATGGGACATAATATATTATCAAAATCCTACTTAAGTATTTTCTTGAAATGACTTTAGGTCTAGTTTTTTCTGCTATATATAAAAATTAATTCTCATTTTATATAATATTTTGAAAATGCATTATCAAATAAATTGAAATGTTCTCTACATAGAAATGAAAATATTTTAAAAAGTTCAAAATTTTATCTAAAAAAATCATAGTATATAATACAACTTGGAGAAAAAATACTATAATTGCTTATTCCTACTATTACCAATAATGTTTTTAAAAATTGTTCCATACAATGTTTTTCAAAGCATACATATATAAAAACATAGATGATTAAGAAATAATTTGGAGAAAATGATCAGGTGACATCTTTATACAGCAACTAAATCAATAATCAATTAGTAGTTAATTAAAAGTATACCTTAAAAAAATGTAAGCAATGCAATGTACTTGCAAAAAAAATATTTTTAACTTCTTACCAGACAGTAATGAAGAAAATGTATTGCACATATCAGCATCCCTTATTACTAATGTGAATACTTGTAAATTTGATCCACATGCAATAGTAAGTCCTTGATTTCCAAGAATCGCCTTGATTTGTTTCAATTGACCAAGAGGGCTAGAGTGAACGATTTGAATTGCCTTGTCTATAGCCTCACTAAAATAATAAAGATGAATTTTAATTTTATTTACAATACTCATAGAGCAATAAATCAAATGATTTTATATTTTAATTATTACAATAGCAGGAAAGTCATTCAAAACAATACAATAATACTTTATTCATTTTACATTTAAAATAGACTCAACAAAACAATCAGAATTTACAAATAAATATACTTCACAAGAAAAACCAAAACAATATTTTGAATAATCTCAAGTTGTATGAATATTACTTTTTAAGTTGATAATTACAATAATGGAGAGAAAAACATTTATAATAAGCATGCACACAATTAACAATGATGCGTATGAAGAATTGATTGATGATTAAAATTTCACTTCTTAACTGTATACACATGAGATAAGAAACATAAGTTAGTAATTATGTCTATTAATTTCTACCATCTGAAAACATGTGACAATGATCTGGTAATTATGAACCACAATTATATTATAGGAATGACACTTAGTAGCATTTTATTCTCCTTACTTTTTAATTATACCACATACAGATTTCAAAGCCCAGTAGAATTGAAATGCAATAGTCATTATTCTGCAAGATTTTTAACTTAATTAGGGTTGCTTATAATCTGACTGTCATACATCTTTAATATTGTATACTGGTACCCATTCTTTAATTATTAACTAAGAACATTTAAATTTAGCATGCAGTAGTTTTCATTAGTCCACATTTGCAGAATCAGAACTTGTTGGCCACTAAGTTTGTTTATCTGTCATGATAACGTTATCACACAATGATATATTATAAATAAGACATACTGTTATAGCTAGACTATATATTACATTTGTTCTCAATTCTAAGTTGAATCATCAAACTCAATAAAAAGTAATATGAGTTCAGCTTCATCTGTCAAAATTGCTCAGTACATAACAATTTCTGTTATTATGTATGCTTATTTTAAACTAAATTCACCAAAACTCAGAAAAATAAAAATACACTATAATTGATAATATGACTTGAGGTTAGAAGTTAATAAATATATATAGTATTGAATGTCCCAATACACAATGGCCATGATTGCATTTATTCAAGAGGTAAGATTTGGTGTTTTAAATTACATTGTTAAATATTTCAAAATTGTAACTATTTTGAAAATTTATTTAAAATTAATACTAATTACATTCATTACCAATAATTATACATGATTTTTCAATCATGTCACAAAGGAGTTTTTTGCAAAAGATTAAAATAAATCATATCTAAATTGTAATACCCGCGATCAAGACTCAAGCTGTATAATGGCAAAAACTTGATAATGTACAACTTCTTTGTTGATATAGCAAACATGCCTGTAAATTCATCACCAGTAGACAGAGGCACTATAGCAGTCTAAAAAATGAAACTATATTAGTAACTGATGTGTGAAATACATAATATAAAGCATTATACTTCAATGACAATAAAATAAAATTTGTTTGAATCATGTAAAATAATAAAATTTAATAATCATTAACTAATTTTATAAAATGAGCCTAGAAAGAATTTCTACAATTATTTAAACTTATAAAATTAAAATGCTCCATTTAACTAATTCAAAGCAAACTTGAAATTATATTACAACATATAAATTATTTAATTTGGATTTATTATACACCATGGAAGTTAAAAATAATAAAGTATCATACAACAGCCAACAATACGTCAATAAAATCTCATTATGTGACATCTATTTACGTTCCCCGCATCTGAAGCATTATACAATCAGCACTTTTTTAGCTTATTTGTACTAAATTTGAAATACATTTTATCTGGACATTCAAGCCACAAATAATCCAATTACTAGCATAGTGAAAAATGAATTAGATGTTTATTACACAATACAAGACATATTTATTTTAAATACTAAGCAATTAAAAAATCCTAGTAGAAATTATGGATATTTTTGGTGTGCTTATAAGTAATATTAAGAAATATTTTACTTACTTGTAAGCATGCCTCCAATTGTTCATCATCTCCAAAAATATTATATTCTAAATGTAATTTTAGCCTGTGATCAATTTCCGAAAATGTATCATAAGTTATCGTTCTTTTCTCGCCCAAAATATTAAGTAATTGAGAGACATCGTCCAATTCTTTATTTTCTGATAGTTCATTAGATTTTGATTCATGGGATGCAGCACTTTTAGAAGGAGACATATAATTTTCAGATCCACTAGATACAACTTCTTTTGTCAGAAAATGACTAGCACTTTCATTGGCACTACTCTCAGTCAAAGAATAGAAATCATTATCAACACCACTTGTTGGACAAAGTTTATCTTTTGAGACAGCAGCATTTGGAAGTTCTAAAAAAATGATTATGCAAATATATATAATTTTAAATGAATAATAAAACAAAACTTATAATTTCAATCACTTCCTGAATATCTAGAAGGCAATATTTTTCAGGATTACATAACAGATTTTTTATGCAATGTATGCATATATATTTCTGGATTATTTTAACTCTGAAGTTATTATACAATATATAAAATGAAAATTTTCTAAATAAATACAAATTATATGCATTTCATTTGTCTGTAGGATTCTTTTAAAACTCAGACATTTGAAATAATCTTCAATTATATAACAAATGCAAGTAATATTTATTAATCACTCAAAGGAACTTTGGATAAATGCACCAATTGCAAAAACAACTGATTTTTAACAATTTTATAAAACATTTTTAAGTATTTTGAAAAGAGAGGCAATAAAAATATTTTTTTCGCATTAATCTTTCCCTGAATTTTTCAAAACAAAATATCGCAGAACTTAATTTACTATATTTCTTTCAAAAAATTTTTCTTTATATTTTATTTCACATGCAAAAGAATGAGAGATATTTTAATATTATGCGCACACACACACACACGATTACAGGTATAACATTCATTAACTTATTAAAAAAATATCATGAATTTTCAGAATGATGTACATAATTTTATTTTCTCTTATCACTTTTACTTCTTTACAAATAAATAAGTTTTTTTCTGTCATTTGTAAATGGTCTAATACTATAGAGTACACACACTTTAAGAAGCCTTTCATGCTACTACTATGCATCAATGGAAATATACGTATACATAAAAGGAGAAATATAAAAATGTAATTCATAAATAATATGTAATACATATACATACATTACAAATTTAAATAAAAAATCCCATCATTCTTTAAAAAAAAATTTTCTGGTTTTATAAGTTAAATATTTATTAAAAATATCAACCAAAATATTTTTCTATACACACATAATTTTGTCACTAAAATTTAATTTTTAAGTTATTAAACTTTAAAAATTTGATTTTAAATAGTTTATAACTTTTTAAGTTTAAAGTGGCAAAAAGAGAAAGAGCATAGGTTCATTAAAAAACAATAAATAAATTCTTTAAAAATACCAGATCCAGCACTGTCTACATGGTCTTCAGATTCAGAAGTATTGTGAGTTTTGTAATAAATACTATCCTGAGATATTGGAGGTGATCTGAAATTGAAAATTTACACCAACTTAGTTAACGAAAAACCATACTCTATTGTCATTTTAACCACTTACATAATACAAATTTTGACCATTACAATAACTCACATTATAACTAATTTCTCAATATTCTAGAGATAATTATTATCTAAAATGAAATCTGAGTTTATTCTATAAATATAATTAATTCTGTTACACAATCTAAAAAGTTTCGAAGATAAAATTAAAACTACAAATAAAATTTTTTTTTATATACACTTTGATTGATATACATTAAAGATAATGTTTTTCTCAGTATAATGTAATTTAAATACTATTACTCACGGTATAAAACAAATACTTCTTGTAATTGTATAAATCGCATTTCTTCACAGAGAAAAATAAGTACTACATACAAGTATGTAAAAACTTCAAATAACAATAATTAGGAATGAATTGGAAAAAAAATTCAATAATGTTGACGCACATTTTACTTTTAAAAGTAAATAATTTCTTGATTTAAAATAGAAGAGTTAATCAAGAATAAAGAAGGGAAATTCACACTATGATTTACTATAGATTTCACTAACAAATATAAAAGTTAATATTAATATATAGTATTTATTAATAGTTATAATATATCATTACAAAAATATAGTTAAATAATAATTACATCTAATATAATTGCATAACTTATACTTTATTTGATATATAAAACTTTTTAATTTTTAGTCTAGCTTATTTAATAATGAAGCACAAAAAGATTCTATATTTCCATTAATTATACAGTACAGATTTCAAACAAAAACCTGTGCAATATCATATGTGAACGAAAGAAAATTAAACAATTTAATATTCTCTAACAATAACCCATACTTATTTCATATAAATTCAGCATACAGAGTTTAATAAAACAACCTTTCAATTTATTTTGTAACTCCTCATTATCTAGCCTACTGATATCCTCAAGTTAAACTTCTTTTGATGTACTTATAAACAAATGGCAAAAAGTTTGTTCAATAAATCCAATCAAGGATTACAATAAAGAAAAAGCCAACACATGAGACACTACCCTACTCTTCTACCTTCCTTTATCACACCAATATTAGGACTCTCAGCCACAACAAATTTAAGGTGTAAAAGCCTCTCTACAGGACTTAAACTTGCAACTTGACAACACCAGCCTGTTAGATACAATCCTGATACAAATAATTTTATCTTGAATCCTCCATAATATATCTATGTTCTATAATCTTCTACAGTATTAGAATTGAAGTAAAGCTCCAGTTTTTAATTTGGTGAGTTAATAACACTTCTGAAAATACCAAAAGAAAAATAGAAGTTGATTCGAATGTGGACAATAACAATTCTTCAGAAAATTACTTTCATTAGAAGTTAATTTTAAGATTCAGAAAGAGGTTGAAAGGCCCTTTAATCCAGACAGATATTTTAAGCTTGAAAAAACAAATAAGAAAACATAATGAGTGTTAAAAAAGGTTTAAAATTACATAAAAAAAATCTTTAAAGTTTCCCATCGTAAATTTCTTCAAATAAAACTGATGACATGGTGAAACTGAGTATTTCTCAGACATAGAAAATTGACAAAAGTAATCAATGATATTTATTAGCAAGGTTGTTAGAAGTTCAGAATGGAAAGTTTTATCAATTAGGGAAGAACAAGGAAGACCTTCACAATTGCATACCAAAAATCAAGTTTAGAATTTGTGAAGAGCAATTTATTTTGCATAACTATGTTCCGGATATAGCAATATCACCTTAAGAATGCATCAGAAAATCATTTTTCTGGAGGTCAGATAAATCAGACATATTTGCAAGGAAAGTGTAAATTAAAACAATTTGACAAACTTTACAATTCTAAATGTCATAACTGTTTAATGTATTTAAATGGGCTAATGAATATACACTAAAAAATATTCAATAATTTGTAATAGTAGCAATAAATGTTATATAGAAAATGTTTTTTTTTACCTCTCTAGAATATGGGTTCTAGTTTTTGATATATAACTATATAAGTTCTAGTACTAAAATTATTTTCTCTACATAAGAGTTTTTCATTTAAAAAGACATATCAGTCTCTTCAAATTTCATTAAGGCTGCTTCAATGCAATTTTAAATATACATTTATCAACTTTCAAATTGTAAATAACAAATTATTGTTTTTCACTGGCTCAATTAGTCAAGATATTTATTACTATTCCCCATTATGAGTTGGGAATTATGATAACATACACATTTTCTGTAATATTAACTTTTTTCAGCAAGTGCAGTTTAATGAATTTGCCATCAGGTGACAAGTTGATCAAGTGAAAAAGGAATACCTATTTATATAAATAATACATTTACTTACAAAGACGACTGAGAATCTTTTTCAGTAATAGTATTAAGGTTAAGCTCCGGATCAGGGATAACAGCTATACTGCTCTGACTAGGATTGCTGATTATGGTTACATCACTGGAATTTCGTCTTAACGTACTTTCATTTGATGAAGAATATTTGGAATTAGAATTTTGTGCATTGATTGTTTCCTTACTTGCTTCACCTTTATCTGGAAAATAAGGAAGATAAATGATTCTTATAGAAGAAAATATTACTTTCCAATCACATTTACATGAAATATGACAAAAAGCACAATACAAATCACAGTTATATATATCACACAATAAGAAACAATAATCAAATCACAAAAATAGAGGGGTAGATAACCCCCCCCCCCCCAAAAAAAAGAAAGAAAATAAAAAGAGAATTATTGCATTTACAACCTTATACTATATACTTCATAATACATTAACAAAATTACAAATAATACACAGAATTAAACTAAAACAAAATCATGTAAATACAATTATGGAAGTTGTAATAAATACTTATTTGATAGTAAAATAATTTTATTTAAATTTTTATATTTTTAATTAATTTTTTCACACTTTGTACTATTTAATTACATGAAAATGGAATTTTACCCTTTTTTATTTTGCACACAGTCTTAAAAAATATAACTTAGAATAGGCAAATATTAACTTCATGGATTACTTGATGTATCACTGATATATCTTATTTTCATATACTTTATTAGTAAGTTTATTTCAAATGAATGAATATCTCCCAATAAGTAATACTAATAGTGTTAATATTTAGTTCTATTTCAAACATATGCACTACAAAGTTCCCATATTTTAAAAAACTAACACAATAAAAGCAATAGTTTTCTCATTTTAACATAACAAATATTAAAAGTTTTAAGAATTTTACTTAAATTTTAAAACAAAAATCTTTAGATGGTTCTATGTAACTTTTCATTTTAAAAATCCTGTTTTAATTTAAAAAAAGAACTTTAGAAGTGTTTTTAAATTAGTAAAAAAATAAGTTCTAAGAATGTTGAACATTATTCCTCTATTAAATTAAAGACCACATATCATTTACAGGTAATTTAATGAATCGAAATTTAAACAACCTACACTTATTTAATTATATAACAAGGTGAAAAATGCCTTCAAACACAGTTTCATAATTCTATCACTGATTCTGAAAGTTTATAGCTCAAAATCTATGCTAGAAATTCACACTTTTACAGCATTACCATAAAGTTAAGAATATTTTGGAGTTACTCTCCTAAATTTAAATGAATTAAATACATTATGAGCATGTTTGAAGGTATAGCATACATATATCTTTCCCTGCAGCACATCAACTCTAAAAACAATTTCATAACACTCTTCAAATATTTCTCCATCATTGCCTTCTATGTTGAAATAATTGCTCTTAGTATCTTTTCACAAAAATGCATTGACCACAATTGAATAAAACATCTGTAATTATTGTACTAATTTATTACAAGTCTGGTAAAGGCTTGCAATCTTATCTGATGACAGACCTGCTTTTTAGAGATCACATACCATTTTAGTTTTATAACTTGTTGTAATCCATAATACCTTGTTTAAATGTGCTATTATTTAATACTTTTATGGTTATCTTGTCACAACCAACTGAAAATAGTGAGTTTCCCAAGCTGTTGTCAGCTTTCTATGCACTAATGAACACAATTTTTGCAAAAGTTACTTTTACTAATTTGCTACTACTTAACAGTAGGAGCTACATTACAACAGTCACACCTTTTTAAATATGAACTTTCAAAATCCAGGAAGAAAGTACCAAACACTTTAAATGAAAATTAAGAAATTAAACATTTAGAAACATAAAGGGGGGGAGGGACAATCTAGAAGTGAAACCCTAAATCCAACTCTTTTTTGTTATTGAAAATTCATTTTTTAAATAAAAAAATTACACAACCATACAGTTCTTTTTTTTATCAGATACAAAAATTACTGTCAATAAATAAATAACATTAAAAAGTATTTAATCATACATTTAATCAGACTGCAAAGGTATTCTGCATAACTAATAAAATATCCTTAAACAGATTAAACAGAATTAAATATTTTAATATAAGAGCAATGTTACAGGAATTGTATGACTCACAAATGAAATTGATTGCACTTTCATTAACTTTAACTCAACGTTAATAAAAAGAATTCAAATGATTATCAGAGTTTTTTCTAAAAATCCTTTCAAATTTCTTAAATTAACACATAACACATCAATGAAGGCAGCTAAAATTCAGAATAAATAAAATTCAATTGTTTTACATGCATAGGAAACTGGGTTTGCAAAATGAAAAATGTAATACTTTCAACTATAAAAATACTCACCTTGAGAAGTTAATGTACCAGCAATGGACTTCCTAAAACAATAACATAAAGCATTTTAACTATATAATTCCCAAATACTTTACATTTTTGATAAAGATTAAAAACACAGCTAGTAGAAAAAAAAAACTTATTTAATAATAAAATGCAATAAAATATTGTAATTAGAGTGCAGGATTAACATTACACAGAAAACATCAAAAATCACAAAAGTTACTCATATTTGCGTGATTTGAAATTCTTACAAATAACAATGCATGTTATAAATAATTTATGATATGATATAAATATTATTTAAAGGAATTTTAAAAGCATGAATTGACTAATATTGATAAGTTTAAAAACTATATTCAGTATTACGTAAATAGAACGTAAGAATTTTTTGTGCTTTCTTTCATTTTAAGAAAAATATATGCAGAAATAACCTTTTTAAAATTGGTGAAATTTTCATTGATGAAAATAAGTTAAGGAAGAGATTGCCAGAAGATTCTGACCCAGCTGACATAGTATCAGGAGATGTATTGGATTCCTTCTTTGTAGCTGGAATTGGACTAGGAGGTAAAGCAGCTGAAGGTAATGGCAATGATTCCATCTCCACAAGAATATGATTTCCACAATTAGGGCAAGCATCTATTTCCTCAGGATGTTCTATAAATTAATAGAATAAAAATTTGTAAATATTTAATTTTGGAAAAATATTATAAAGTCACTTGTTGTTTAGTAACGTGTATTCAAAACAGTAAGTATAAAAATATTTTATGTGTTTGCACCTTAATTTATTTTTTTGTAAAAAAAGTTTAAAATCACCAGGTAAACAAGAAATAAAGCTACAGAAATTATACCTTTTTCCATATGATTAAACTAACTTTCCTATAAAGAATCCCATTTTGACTTTATAATAAAATGAAACAAACGATATGAGTAGAAAATTAACATTTTCCAATTATATGCATCATATTTTCAAAGAAATGAAAGATTAAAAAATATTTAAAGAAATTAAAGTAAAAAGAAAAACCAACCTTTAGTATTATAATTAGAATCATAAGCATCATTTCCACTTTGAGGCTTTTTTGTTTTAATTAATAATTTGTGAACAAGTTGCTTTGAAAACTGTGAACCACATTTTACACACTGCAAAATAAAAACAAAGCAATTTTTTAAGTTAATAATTATATAAAAAAATAAAACAAAATTTCATTAGCGAGGGAAATTTAAGTTTACAAAATTTACTTCTAAAGCTCCAAGAGTTACTTCTTTCAATGTCTTTGCATCAGCAAATGGTTGAAGGACATTGACCAAAGCCTTAAAAAATAAATTATATTAAAAACATACAAATCTAATATATACTTAATTTCCCCAATAGTTGAGAAATCAAACAAAATGAAATTTTCAAGGGAGGAATAAAATATTTAATATGATAATAAATTTTTCAATTCCATAACATACAAATCATTTATAAAAATAAAAGCATGATTATATAATTCTACAGGGTGTTTCAGCATTAGGGATAAAAACATCTAAGATAGGAAGGGTACACCTGGATGAGACACAAAATCATATAGCAATGCTGGTCAGAAATGAAAAGTGCATGCTGTAATGTACCTAGAAAATATAAGAAAGGAAAGGACGCCACATAAATGAATATATGAATAATTACTCAATCTACATCAACAAAAGATCAATGTACAACTACATACAAATCAAAGGAGGTGTTCAAGTTATTGTTTATAAACTGTGATGCAAGTCTTGCATCTTTAACACATAGAAACACATACATTTTGAAAGATCTTGAAGGTGTTTCTGACTTCCCCAGTAGCTACAGCAATGCATGCAATCAAATTTTCAGGGTTGTAGGGGATATAGATGTGTTGTTTTCAGGAGGGGTCATTAATATATTGCAGTGGGAAATTCCAACAAACTGCACTATAGTTTGCATACTCAAATCTGAATTTTCCCAAAACAGATCTAGCATAGTATCCTTTATATCCAGTCTGTGCCATTTATTTACAATTCATTGCAGATCTCTGGAAAGAACTCTTGTCAATTGCTGGTGCAGCCATCCAAATATTTTATGGCTAAAAATATGCCTTACCAGGTACAGTTATGTTACAGGTACAGTTAAGTGACTGATGGAAGAGTAGGCCATTTGCTCTGAGTTCATATAATCAGCCATTCTACTACCATTGCAACAATGTATAAAATGAAAATTCTCTATAAGAATACTCAGAAAACCATGCATGTGCAATACCATCGACGACATCTGGAAAGGATTTAGCATTACTATGCAATTTTGAGTCATCTAGATGCATCCTATTCCTCCTAGGAGTTTTTAATTTTGGCACTGAGGCATCTTGTATATTGCTATAAATAATATATAAAGTGTCTCACTTACTTGCTAGCTTAAACTATTAGTAGAATTTTAATTATTGATAACAATGAAATAAAACTTATTGCAAACAGTTCTTACATGCAGGAAGTCTAATGAATATAATTTGTCATAAGCAGCATAATGATACTTCACTGAAGTTAAATAAAAAAGTTTTTTTTTCTTTTTGATATTCTATTCACTTAAAAACTTTTGGAAGGTTCCCATGTGGATGTAGGTATTTATTGATGTGCAGTCTGCAATGACAAAAACTCGTTTTTAAAGGTTTCCCCCTTCTTTCAGGATCATGTTAATTCCTATTGTGTCTCTGACTTTTTATACCATGAAACTTATTTAGATGAAAATATCATAGTAACGAAACATGGATTATCAAAAAAATTGCTGGTGAGCATTTAATGAGAAAAGGAACTTCTTTTAATTCCTGATATTTTGTTGGATACCTTCTATAACACAATAATAGATATGTACATATGTGTGGCTGCTTGTACTTGAGATATTGAGACTTTCGACATTAATCATAATTTCATATTTTTATAATATAAAAAGAGATCCAATATGGTTTTTATAAGATTGTACCCAATTATCTGATTTTCAAAAGCAAAAACACAGGACTGTTAGTTGGTGAAACACCTTATATTATCTTAACTTGATATGTATGATTATTCATATCTGGGAAAGGAATTTAGAATATCGTAATAAAGTAAAAAAATTTCCAAGAAATAAAAAAGTGTTTTAACAATGCTCTGAAATGTTATTATATACCGGAGCAGAAGAAGTGTCTTCAAAATTAAATCTATATATCCTCTTTTGTCTGGATGACTTCACGGTATCAAATTCTAAATGAACTTCATGTGATTTACGTCCTTCCTGAAAGTAAGAGAATAATCATATTATCTACAGTACAAAAAAAACAAGCTAATAGATAAAAAGCACAATAAACGGAACAAGCACCTAATAAACAAATTAAAAAATAATTTTTATTACAATTAAAAAGTTAATTCATTATCAAGATTAAAACAATTAAATCTATATTTGCATTTTATTCAAAGCAAATATTTTTTTTAAAAAACCTTTCAACTGACATTTTTGAGGAAAAAACATTAATGTGTATACAGAAATACCCTGAAGTGAAACAACAGGTGGGACTAAGTAAAATCCGGCAAAAATACATAAATCCAGTACTTACAGATTTGCAGAAAAATTTTATATTTTTAGAATTAATTTAGATTATGCTGCTCATGAGAATATCAAAAAGGTAGTTCCTACTGGAAAAGGACACAGTGAGGAAGTACATTTCTGTAAATCTACTTAACTCTTGATATTACTATACAGCATTGTAAAAAAATATACGAAGCATAGAATTTTTTGTTTAATTACACACCATCCACAAATTTTTACAAACAAAATTTACAAATAGAATAAATGAAAATTTATCTACCATAAAATTCCTGCATGTATATAAAAAGTTACAAAAACCATAAATTAAAACACTGGAGAACTAACACACAGAATAAGTATGAAAAATAAAAAAAAGTTAAAAAGTAACAAAAACCATAAATTAAAAAACTGGAGAACTAATACACAGAATAAGTATGGAAAATCAGTTCATTTTTGCAGTAAAAAAAATTTAACAGACATAACTATTTTTCCTATTTATAAATCCAATTTAAAACACTAACCTCTTCACAATTCATTTTGCAAACAGATTGCAAAACATTCAGATCTAATCGATCAATCAGTTTTCCAGTTAGAACATCTTTCTCTTTTATGTAATTCTTGCCAACAGTGATATATATTGGTTGCTTTACAAAATTTTCACCTAATTTTGTCTTTTTTTCAACAAAAATTATTCCATCCTCAGACTCTGTAAATGTTTTTTTTTAAAAAAAATGAATCTAAATTTCAAAATTAAAAAAACATCTCCAATTATATCAAACACAAACTAGATATGGGATATTTGTTTAGAAATATTTATTAAAATTGATGAACTTAATACACTTTAAAAGCAATAAAATAATGATATATACATAGAAACAAATACATACATAGAAATAAATACATATACAAACTTTTGGTTCAGTCCTAGGAGAGCCTACACACTTGGCGTGAATTATTTTGGTTGGCGATAATAGCGATATATCTTGGTAACTCTACTTTGATACACTAGATAAGGTAAACCTAACTATTTCTGGAATTTTCGTATTTTGTCAGCGGGCATTTCGAATTTCATTTTGTTATTGGACACCGGGCTGGAAGTATGGCTGCGCGTGTGAGTGAATATACCTTGGAATTTTTTACCTTGTTGAATGTGAAAGGTAAGAAAGAATTGTTTGAATGGTGTATGAAGGAAGGATTGATTGCTTCGAGTTATGAATGTCCTAAATATAATGAGTGAATGGGATTATAGAAACGAAAGAGTGCAGTTTTGGATGGATTTGAATGGAGAATATATATGGCGGCACTCACACGATCATTCGCCTAGCGATGAGACCTTAAAGACTTTTTAAAAATCTGTTATTACGCTGTACCCTCCACTTGGAAAAGATCACTAGTAAGAAATTAAGTGCTGTTTTTATATTATTTATCTCAAATGTTTAATTTCAGTATTGTTTACATATATTTTCATTGCGCATCCACCTTATCCCGCTATATTCACTTGCCGCCATTATCGTTTTCGCTTGGCGCCATCTTGTTCTGGCTTGGCGCTTATTTCGGTTTGTCGCCAATGGTGTGGGCTCTCCTAGGATTTTACCCAAACTTTTATTTGGTTATTTATATAATATAAAATGAAGAGATAAATTCAAATTACAATAGTAATTTAATAATGTTTAGATTTTTTCTTGTGATATTTGTTTAGAAATATTTACTAAAGTTAATAAGATAAAAATGTTTTCACACAAAATGTATCAATATATTTTGTCAGGAGATTTTTTTAAGAAACTGAGAACTGTAAAAAACAAAGCATACACCCTTTTTAAATCAACTGATTCTGATTTTAATGAGATTGAAGGAAAGATCAATCATTTTAACATGCTACTAAAGAACCAGAATTGTACATGCAAATGAAGCAGACAAAAAAGCAAATTAATTTCGAAATTATACTTATTCATACAAGTAACTAATTTTTTTTTAAACAGAAATACTAAACTTAAAAGATTATTTTTTAAATTTAGTTATTTCTAAATGAATTATAAAATCAAAAAGAAAAAACTTAAAAAATCAATAACGTTGATTTTTTTCTTTCCTTTGTGAAAAAGTATCAGATTTTATACATTAATAATAAGCAAGTTTCAAATGTGTGTGTGTGTGATGGACTGAAATGAAAGAACTTAAATCATTTCTTAGTTTTCCCTCCACAAAACATTCCTCTAAGAAATTAACTAACAAAAAGTAACTGCAGAGAAGTATAAGCTATATATTTCTCATATTGAATTTTTTTAGAAGAAAATACTATAAGGTGACATTACAGATAGCGATGTGAAAACTGTAGTTATTTAAACAGATTCAGTTCCTTTGCAAGAAATGTTCTTTAATTTGTTTTTGAAAATTACCTGTTCTTTGAAAATTAAAGTATATTCTGATAAACTATTTATTGAAAATAATTTTGAATCAAATTTATATAAGGAAATAAGATAAATTTAGTTATGAATTTGAAAAAAAAAATCATGTATTTGAAAAATTATATTAACTTATAACTTATCAAGATGTTAAATGCATTTAAAATTTTGAATATCCATCATATTAAACTTGAAATATTTCTTAAATTACAGTAACAAAGTTGTTACAATTTCCATTAAGCATAAAGTTTGATGCGGTAGCAAAAATATTTTTATTACAAAAAAAAAAAAAATTAAAAGTAATTAATTTTGTACTTTTATGTAATGACAAACATTGGAATTACAAAAAATCTTCAGGTCGAATGCTTGCACAAAAATATCAAGCAAACTGCCCAAAAGGAAATGTAAAATATCAGTTTCAAACAAACACATAACTTCAAATTTTCCTTAACAGAAAATCTAAACCATTTTTAAAAAACACTTTTTTATAATAATAATAATAATAGTAAAAGAAGTAAAAAACTTAATTAAAATGCAAAAACTTAAGAAATTCTTTGGTACTATTTGGATATAGAAACCAATGATGAAAAAAACTTAAAAAAAAATAAAATAGGATTTCCAATTATTTGCAAAAATACTCAAGGGCTTAATAAAACTGGACTATACTCAAGGGCTTAGTGATTGACTTAATAAAAATGTTAATCATTAAAGAAATATTTAAGAAAAAACTTGCAACAAAACAACTATAAATAAGTATTATCCTAAACATTTTTTCAAATATTAATTTCATTTTGTGTCTCAAATTTATAATGTCAGAGTTTATAGTGGATGGACACAAAAAATTATCATGTTTTTGTGTTAAATATTTAGTTTAACAAATAAATAATAGTAATTAACATCTGTATAATTTTTCTCTAATAGTATTACTTAACTTTAATATATAATTACATCAGAGTTAAAATTTCAAAAAGACAGAGGAACCATTCCTTTTTTATTTTTTTTTGGGGGGGGGGGGAACCACACACACATAAAATAGGTTCAAAAGAACAATCTTATTTTTTTCTCAATCTTAATTATGGAATAAGAGTTCGACAACTTTCAATTTCTAAACAGTATAAAGTTTAAGGACAATAGAAAATAATATAAGTAATTACTACTCCTTTGAACAATAATTATTTTAAAAAAAGAATAAGTTAAGACAAAGTGTAATCTCTAATGTTTTTACAAAAACATTTTAACTCATAATATTCAGGTTATCATATAATCTTTAAAAAAGATTTTTCAAAACACTAACTTCAAAAACTAATTGCTCACAATAATAAATAATATACCTTCTTCAGACTCTTCAAGATCATCAAACTGCACAGGAGCTCCAGATCTTCTATAAATATCATCTGAAATATCCTCTTTACTTTCAGAAGCATGAAGGTCATTATCAATAAAATCTTCTGCACTTGAATTGAGTACTTCAATATCATCATTTTCTGGAGGTAGTTGTTCATTTAACTGATCAGGTGAACTTTCCTCAGCATTCAAAGACAAAACTTCTTTAAGCTCTTTTTCAACAGGTGTAGATGAAAGTACGTCATTATCAATTCCAGGTGAATATGCGGATTCTGTTGCTAAAGGACTACCTTTTAATTCATCCGCAAGAGAGTTTAAAGAAAGAGCTTTTTCATCATCAGGAGAATGGGCAGGTTGATTTGCAAGTGAATTGTTGACTTTTGAAATAAGATCATTTACAGAAATTACTTTGGGAGAAAGATAACTAGACAATGGAGTGTTTGTAGGGACTTGTGGAGTAGAAGTTGGCAATGCTTGGAAAAAGTTGTCAGGTATAAGCCATGCTTCACCTCGTTCTTTTCTCCTAGCTTCAAGAAGTTCTTTTGCTCGGATGTAACTAGGGACAGCAGTTTCTAAATAAATAAAATTCCAATTTTATTACAGCTATCGTCATGCTTTTAAAATGCTGATCTCATCTATATCATAATACATATGAATAACACCTTTGTTTAATAATATAGATAAAATCACATTTTTTCCTAAAGCAAATAGTAAAAAAACAATTACTCAAAAACAAAAATACAATTTAAGGAATATTGAAAAGATAATATTGAAATTTTATAAAAATTACCAATTCAATTCAATCATATTTATCAAACCTTTTTGGTTTGCATGTAACCTCCTATTAGAAAATTTGTAATTTAGCAATTTAAATAATTTTTATCTACAATGTAAATAGTTAGGTTATTAATAATGTGTTTGAAAGTCATTAAGAAGAATTCTACATCTGCGTGCGCGTGAGTCACAACTACACTACTAAACATATCTTTTAGTCAATATCAGAATATTAGTCTAAGATCACTGAGTTTCTAAAAATTGAAATTATTATTGTTCTTACTTTCAGCCCAAATTCCAAAAATCTGAAGTAATAGTAATTCTTCTCTTGCATTAAAGAAATTATCCTTTGAGCATTACTAAAAATAATGATTTAGGCAAATAATGAAATTTTTTTATTTGTTGAAAATAATAAACCCTGTTCTAAATTTGTTTTAAAAAATAAGGCATTTTTATTTGTCATGTCCTATTTCTAGCTAATAAAAACACATTGAATAATATTGAAAAATTCCTAAAAAAAAAAAAATGCTCAAATAACAATCCTTTGTTAGGAATAAAATAAATACTTTAGTTATAGCAAAATTCAAATTCATTTTTTTAAAATCAATACATGATTTGTTACAGTATTTATGTGCACTTTTAACAAATATACAAATTTGATCATGATTTTCATTTTTACATTTTTTGATTATCACAAGAAATTCTTCTTTTGTCAATTTTGATACACTGGAATTCTTATGCATGTTGAAGTATATATAATATTAAAATAATTTGACTTTCCATAGATAAAATCCTTAAATACATATCAAGTAACTATAATTATCATTCATGAACAGAATTAAACAATTTCATTTCAAAAATCCAATACATTCATAATATAATAATTTCTTAGCTCTTACAGATTTTTATATATAATTGTTTCATTGGGAGTTCTTTAATCTCTTTTACATAAACATATTTAAAATTGTTTTTTCCACTCATGCCATTAATATCAAATTGTGTGTGTGTGTGTGTGAAGTATTATTTTACTTACATTATTTCTATAAAACATAGTTAATATTGGATAAAATGTTATGTATTCAATAAATGCATTTGAAATGTAAAATAGACTGTCCTTAATGATATCAAATGTTACATTTTGAACAGATTTTGGTATAGCCTTTTAATAAACTGGTTTTATTGTAAATTCTTTATCTTAAATATTTTTTTAAAAAAAAGGGGGGGGGGGGAGAAAAGAATTTAACAAAAATTACCATATAAAAATTGGGAGAGGAGTGAAATAAATCAATCTTTACTCCTCCCAATCAATTAAAATAATTAGTTTATTAAATAATATCTTTAAACATAATGAAAAACACACACACATGTTTTATATTACTGGGAATGTGTAAAAATAACTAACCTGAAGTTTCAACTGCTTGTTGAATGATGACAGGTTCATTATAATCTTGTTCATTAATTAGCACCTCTCGAACTGTACTTTTCTTTTTCACTTTCGATTTTCGCCGACGATTATGTTTGGCTGAGTCTTTAGCACTAACAGCTAATTGTTCTGTGCCACTAAGACTTGTAAGAGAAGATACAGGATTTTCCTCTGCACTACTCTTCTCTGACATTTCAGATACACTTCTTGTCAAAAACTCAGAAGGTTGAGAAGCACAATTCACACTTTCTGCATCTCCTACTACTGTATTTATGGATGTCTGATGATTATTGGTATGGTTTGTTTCTCTAGTTTGATTTAAATTACACAGCTGGAAGAAAAAAGATTTTACTTTTACAAATATCTATCATGATTAATATGGAACTTTTTAAATGAACATTTCAAAAATTGGTGAAAGATAATTGTTAAGGAGAATGTTTTAAAGAAAATAATAAAAATATTAGACCTTGAAAAAATATATTTTTATACATATATTATGTGATTAAAAAACAATTAAATTTAACTTAGAAAGCAGAACATATTAGTATTTAAATAAATACATCTTTTACATCTGTTTTCAGTAAATAAAAATACATTAAAAGTTAAAACTATTAGAAAATTATATATATTTGCAATACTTTTCACAAAAGGAAACTACTGATATGCTGACCCCACTTCATTTCAGCACACACACATTAAATGCAGCTCAAACTCTTAACAATCATAAAGTATTAAAAATGCTTAATTTTATTTTAAAAACTGCATAAAAATAAGTTCAGTTTAAAACAAACTAGTGGGGGGAAAAAACCCAACTGTCTCTAATTATACTATAAATATTCTAATATATCCATCAGATTTGTAAATTAGGAAATACAATTTTTTTCAGTCATAAAAAATGGTCTTTTTGAAGTGTTTTGCTGCTTTTAAAGTCTCCAGCTCAGAATTATCACAGGATCAAGAAATATAAGGCAAAATTTCTGCCTATCATTTTGACAAAACAAGAAGGAAGGGGTTAAAAAGATAAAGCAACTAAGCTTCAAAGCAATACTCAGGAATAAATTTGAAACATTATATAAATAAACAATTTTATATAAAGTCTTATGTAGCAAAATTA
The DNA here is from genome assembly GCA_019973955.1 of Trichonephila inaurata madagascariensis. Taxonomy (NCBI): domain Eukaryota; kingdom Metazoa; phylum Arthropoda; class Arachnida; order Araneae; family Nephilidae; genus Trichonephila; species Trichonephila inaurata. The sequence continues at coordinate 569,743 of BMAV01018360.1, read as the reverse complement.
TTAAAAATTTGCAACGCATAAACTTACTAAATATATTTATCATCTTAGTCAGTTGGAAAAAGTCATCAAAATTTATACCAGCAAAAAAGTCTTAAGCAAAAAGTTCAAGATACAATAATAATAATGAGAAATAAAATATTTTAAAAATCATAATTTTACATAAAATTAAATATACATTCAAAGTTGTGAAAATAAAAAGGTAAAATCATTAATTTCAAAAGTTACCTAATATACAAAAAGAATTATAGAATTTTAAAATAAAAATATTACAAATATAAATAAAATAATAAAATTTAAATAAAACCCAAAATTGATATAAGTTAAATAAAATGAATATAATCATAGAGTGATTATATTCATATTAAAATCATAATAAATAAAATTTTCAGTAATAATCCACATATCTTACCACAGCATATTTTGCTGAAAGAATTTTTCCATTGAGCTGAAAACCCTTGAGCAATGCATAAGGATTAATAAAATGAGCAACTAATGTTGAATGACGACTATGGAAATAAAGTGGATTACCTTCAAGATTTAACTGCAAAAGAAAGGAAAAAAAATTGTGTAAAAAAAGGAACTTAGATAAAAATTATATAATTATAAATGCCTTTAAAAAAAAATTAAGAAGCAACTCATAAGTTAATAAGCTTTTATTTATTTTTCACACATACAAGTTTAATTAGGTTAGGCACATATTGATTTAATATATAGGTTAATATCTTATATAGGATTTAAAAAAACAATATCACTATTTTTTTACTATAAAATTGTATTTGATATATGCCATTTATCATTTATATTCCATATAAACACTGCACATCTACTTTAATTTTATTGTTTGTAAAACATGTCTTAATAACAGCAACTTCAGATATATTACTTAAATAAAATATAAAAATACATAATTTAAGAAATAAATATATTGCACAACTAGATAACAATTTCTATTTTGCCTATAATTTAAAATAACACAAAAAATGTATTCAAAACAAATTTATGTAGTAGAATTAAGATTGTAAAAGTTAATAATCTATTTAATACATAAAATTTACACCAAATATTAACATTAAAATTCTGTAGGTATTTATTATTTACAACAATGCTGAGAGAAATCAAATTATAAATAACTAGTTATTCCACTTTATAAACACTGTTCATTCTTTAAAATCTCATTTTTCAAAATGGCACTTTCCCATTTGTAACCACAGCTGAAATTAAACCCAAGAAAACCAAAGTAGGTCACCAATCACACACATATAGTGATGCATAATTTTGTGTGCATATATTGTAACTCATAATTGTACTATTTTGATTTATCTGGTATATAATTTTGTGTCAATTAATAAATGTATTGGATTGTACAATTATGAAATTACCAAATGATAAAGAAGCTGGTGTCAAATTATTCCTCAATAAATGAATTATTCATTAAAATTTTACTCCCAACATCACCAAATGAAGATAAATTTTGGTAGGGAGCCCAAAAGCTGACTGACGCCAAGTACACAATTCTTTGTAAGACCCGGCTTGGGGCCCAAATCTTGAATTTGCAGGGGAGGGGGCCTAATATTCTCAGTTATGCCACTGCTATATAGAGCTTCAATATATATTCAAGCAAAATAAATAAATAAAAAAACTATGGTTTAATAGTTTTTGGCTTTGAAGATATTCCTCAAAGACTTTTAACATTAATTTTCTGTTTGAGTTATGAATTAACTTCAATTGAGATTTCTGAGCTACAGATGCAAATTAATTACAATACTATTGCAAATATTGTAAATAAGATACATGTGGGAGGTATATGCTAATTCTTTGATGTCTTACAAAAGAATTATAATTGCCAACCAAATTTTGGAAATAACCAAATCTATTCACTAAGAAACAGCAGTAGATATTTTGAGGTTTTTGTTGAAAAACCAAAGAATGTTTTCTGATTGCCATTCCTAATTTATGCAATGAGAATTTGATGCCCAAGATTCAAACACTGCTGATTCTGGGTGATAAGTTATACCTGTCAGAGCAATTTTAATATAAACATAGGATAAATAAATGAAATGGACTCTATTTTAGTTTAATTTCAAAATTAAGGTTTATTTACATAACTTGTGCATTCATTTGCAATTGAACCAAAAGATACCCAATGGTAATGAACAATCTCAAATCTTTTAAGAAAGACAAAAACTAACATAAATTTTCATCTCTAGTTCAAAATCAACTCCTCTTCCCCCCACAGTTATGATCCAAGGCCATAACCATGGCAGGGAGAAACAAAGGTTGATGAGTCTGTGCCTGGCACAGACATACATGGTGACAAAATGTACCAAACAATACCGTACATTGGGTGAGTAACTTCAATATTTTTCTCTGAATTAAAAAGGTTTTGGGTAAGTGTTTTGACATGGTTGCATTAAAATTAAGCCCTGTCTAATATACTAGCAATAAATGTCTTTTTATGTTTTACAAAAGCTAGCAAACATTAATACACATAATGAACATAATTAATAGTTTAGTTGGAATAATCCAGCCAACAGATATGAGATATAGCATTACCTTCTTATATTTAAAACTTACCACTTTTAAAACTTTAAGTTTATCTAAAGGACTCAAAACCTGATAACTGGAGAGCAAATTGTAACCAACATCAAGTTCTTCCAAATTGAAGAGGCAATCTATACCTAAAAGAAATGATTGGCTTACAAACAGAATTTGGTAATATATTTCAAAAATATATTTTGAGAGATCAACAGAAATAAGTGGTTAATTGAAAAATTTAAACATTAAACATAACATTCAAATTATTGAGTAGTAAAACTGAAAAATTCCTTGTAAATGTTATTCAGTTAAATAAAAAAATATATCATAAATAATGGAGGGAAAAAAAATTCAAGGACATATAAAAATGCATTAATGTAAACAGAACCTACACATTGATATATGTTTATAACATACAACTTTCTAATATACCTTCTAGATCTTCCAAATCATTATTCCTCAAAAACAATTTTGTAAGAGACCGACAACTAGAAATGTTAAATGTGGGGAGATGTCCAAGCTCATTGTAACTTAAGTTCACAAAATTAAGGCTCTTTAATACCTAAAAGGAAAGAGGAGGGGTAATTAATAAACAAACTTATATATTCAAATAAAATGTTTTCTAACAATGTTAATGCAAGCAACTTACTTGAATTTCATCAGCATTTCTTATATGATTGTGACTTAAATCAAGTATTTCAATATTAGGTACATTTTTCTGAAAAAATATAAGGAGTTCATTATGCAATAATTAAGATTGAGATACATTACAAAACAATTTAAATTTCATTCTATGATAAAAATTTAGCCTCACAACAATAAATAATAATTCAACTTATATATGAAGAGGAGCATAGTACATTATATACAAAAGATAATTGAAGTTATGTTCTCTATATATTCACCATTTCATCAAATCAATAAAATAACTAGAATTAAAAATAATGTGTTACAATACCAAATGAAAAAAAAAATAACTATGAAAAAGTGATTTCAATAAAAGTTTTAGTTTGAAATTCTATCAGGCAGCATAAGAAACAACAACAGATTTAAGAAGCTAGTCTAGGGAAAGCAAAATTGTAACATGTGACAAGTACTTTAAATAGTTTTGTTAAACGTTAGAAATAGTGCAGAAATGTTAAACTAATATCTATAATGTTTTTATCATTCACCATTTTATACATAAAAAACTGTGACCTATGATGTATAAAATAAATGTTCTAAATCTCTAGAATTTGTAATCAAAAATGGTATCAATTTTCACACACAACCAAAGAAAAAATTAACGAAAGACTCAAATATAATAGCTAAATCCCTTTGTATATCATAAATAGAGTAATATATATTTTAGCAAAGAAAATTTACTTGATTTTGCTTTGATAACTATTTCAATTTTAAGTTTCCAATTTTGAAATAGGCTGCTGTTACAGCATTCAGTCACTCGTTACTATTGTAGCAATAGTAATACAATGATCATGAATAATATAGTATATCATGATATAAGAACATTGCAGATAATTGTGTTTGTCATATATATGTGTGTGTGTATGGAATACATACAGAGCAACATAGAATCTTAAAAAAAAAGTGTTGTTTTTATTTAAAATGAGTAAAATACAAATTTCATTTTTATATAAGAATAATATGACACTCAATTTTGAATTGTAATTTATAAATTGAGAAATCTTGATTTGTTATATCATCCCTAGCTTTCAAGGTGAAATTTTTAGAAATAACTAATGTTATTGTTATTTGAACATAATATATTACACTGTACATAGTTTTTAAAATTTTCAGTTGCAATAATGAAGCATATTTATGAGAATATTGAAGAGACCCAGAGAGTAAATGCTCTATAAATTCTAACATAAATTTTGACAACATTTAACCACCACCACCACAACAAAAAAGATTCACGTTTAAGCAGCAACATTCCAAACAAAGTTTTGCAGGTAAAGCAGTGTTTAAAAATGTGTAACATAATGAGCTTCCAGTGGAAAACCATTCCAAATACTTCTGTTTCAAAATGATGGAAATTGTAAAATGTATCAAGTAAAGAATAATCTGTAAAAATCTTTGAAAAAAAAACTGAATATTAAATTTAGCAGAAATAAAAAAAAAAAATTACTTACCAGAGATTGGTCTAAGTTTTCTAAGTAGTTATATGCCAAATTGAGCTCCTTCAATTCTGGCCATATATGGGGTACACTTTCCCCATTTAAAGATGAACCAAAAATTTCCTATCATGAACATGTATTATTAATTTTTGTTTGTTGACATGTAAATTTACTTTTAAGAGATAATACAAAAATATTTTAAATAAAAGTAATATACATAGCTATTAAAACTGAAAAACTAAAATTCATAAATTTAAAATGTTTCTCAATTCCTTTTTAACTTTCTAGAAATAATGTTTTAAATTAAGATTACATTAATATAAAATGAAATCAGTGAATTTTTTATTAATAACATTAATTTGTACCCATTCTAATAAAATATGTTTTAACTCATCTATCATAATTTTTTTAAAATTCAAAATTGTCACCTTTGAGATTAAAATGTATAATTGTTCATTCATAGACAAATGTTTATCAAACTAAAAATGCTCTCTTCGCACAAATACAATATCTAATAAAATTAAATCTTTTATTTATGTAAAATAAAGGTTTAGTAATTTTTAGTGAAATAACTATGCAAAAACTTAAGCAGTTTTTGTATATATAACTCAGGAATCTATAAATAAGAGTATAATTAATATCAAAAATATAGAAAACTTTTTTAAAACATATTTAATTTTTTACCTTGAGTAAGTATATACTACGAGAACAAATTAAAGCTTTGAGCTGCGTTGAGAGAATATCAAAACCAATTATCAAATGTGTTGGCATCTTCCTAAGTTCTAAAACTGTAAGGTTTGAAAACTGAGAAAGATCTACACCACCTCTCAGTGTCTGACCAGTATGAAAAAGCTGAAACAAAATTCAACATAATTAAATGCATAACTAGCAATTAAAAATAGCTTCTTAAATTTTTATATAACTATGATAAATATTAATTGAGAATGAGCTAAAATATCACAAAATAATATATTCACACAACTATATAAAAAATAAGGGCACTTACGTATTAGTGTCACCGCAGCAAAATTTGCGGCACATGAATTGCACCATATCATACACACCAAAATTCTTACATGTTTCATTTGAAAAAATAAACAGTTAAAACAAATTTTTGGTGGAAATTGGTGCAATTGATAAGGTACAAATTTTGCTGTGATGATGCTAACATATAAGTATTATAATAAGCTATGCACACATATTTCAAGTGGCGCCCCCCGCAATATGTAATTATTAAAATGCACAATATATTTACATGACCTTAAGATTATTGACTATAAAAATTTCATCAATAATCAACCAATCTATTTTAAACTATCACAAATTAAAAATCATGTTACTTACACTGAAAATATCTATAACATCAAAAAAATATAAAATAAAATAATGATTAAAAATAAAACTAAATGCTAAATAATTCCCTTATGCAGGTTAAAAATCGATAAGTTTTAATCAAGTTAAAAAAAAAAAGTTAAAAATAAGATATAATGTTCACACCCACTTTATCTTTATTATATTTTAATAAACTACAAAAGAAATTAATTTTTAAACATGAAACAGCACTTTTTTTTTCAAAATTAAGTTTGAATAAACACATTATGTGAAACTCATAATCCATTAAGGGCATTAAAAATAAAATATATTACAAAATACCTTCAAAAATGAAACTCTTTTCATGAAATCACATAAAAACCTTGCATCTGCAGCAATATCTTCAGCCTCAGATGCTGATAAATTCATCAACTGTGCCCATTCTTTATTTAAAACTTCCACAAATATAGAATTTAATAAACATAAAGCTGAAGTAGTAAGTGACAGTTTACATGAGCCATCAATTACTTTGCTACCTAAAAATAAAAAAAATAAGTATGAGATCATAATGTTGAATACAATATTTACTAAATAAACTTCTAGACAATATCTGTAGAATATAATATCATAATTAAACAGAAGTAACATGTCAAAACTATCTGTTAATGTAGTATATTACATTGTTATTTTTACTACACAAAACATCCTGTAGTAATTTTTAATCCTATTATATAGTGAGAGGCATTAGTTTAAAATTTATGCAAAAATAATTACATAATACATTACAAAATGATTGTATAAGAATATTTTAACATTGCAAATTAAGATATTTCACGATATTTTTCAGGAAAAACATTCACATTATGGATGAATTCTGTAACATACAAAATTATATAATACAAAACTATTTTGAATTATTAATTACTCAATGTATTATTACTAAAAATAATAGTATGTTAAAGCTTTCATTGCTTTGTAAGTATCTACTAATATCTGAAATTCAAATTGTTTGATTAAATGAATGTTTATGCCTCTATTGACTGATTTAAATCTGCGAATTAAGATTGGTAATAAACAGCAAAATGAATAGACAATACAAAATTCCTAAAGTATTAAAAATAAAAATGCAATTCAAAAAGTAAACACATTGCATAATTTTTCGAGCACATTTTTAGCTAACATACAAACTCTTCTCAACAATAAAAATCAATAATACAGCATATAAACCGAAGATTTTGTAAAGCATAAAATGTAATTTATGAAACAAAATATATTACCATTAGTCCTCAAAAACTGAGCAAAACGTGAAGCATGAGTATATTTTGATTCCAGAGACATATCGGAAGCACTTAACTTCGTATAAAAACATATAAAAGGAACATTTATGAGCAATGATAGAACTATAATCACAGCAGGAAAAATGCGAAGGTCTTTATCAACAGGAACTTTGTAACTAATCTTTTATAGTCTGTCTTCTCAATTCTGTAATAAAAAAATTCAGATGATTTTAAATTTACTAACAATGACAAGGGAGTTCAATAATCTTGCAAGTATTTTTTAATTTTGATTATTCTTAATGTGACGCAACTTCAAACTCGTATAAAGACTGTAACATGTGACGTTGATTCGCCTTCACGAGCATGGATCGTAAACTTCCTCTTATTTGTCAACAAATTTTGTTGCAGCTAACCTGTTGCCAGTTTCTTTTCGTCTAAATATAATTTTGACGCACTTTTTTAGTGCTACTTTACAGTGTTTTCAAAAATATCACCTAAAAAAGGAAATTGTGACACATTTTCGATTTCTTAATTTTTGAAAATTACTTTTCAATTTTTTTTAAAGAGTTATGCAGTACCTTAAGTAATAGTTTCTGAAGAATTTATATATTTAGAATGCTATATCTGGCATCGATCTTTTAGAGTGCCGAAAGACTTCTGTCGGTCAACTTTATTTGTGAGTTTAAAAAAAAAATAATTTTTTTTATCGTATTTATATATAATTTATTATAATGAATTAATGTTTCAATTTAAAAATGAACAACAACAAAGTTTTCTGTTTTTTTATTGTTCTATTTCAGCCGTTAATTTTTTCCCCCTTCTAATTTTAAATTGCATCATTATGTAAGAAATGAAATTTTGCGCGTTTATATAAAATATTTATACTAAATTGATGGGCTGATTACTTTTTGTACATTTACAGAAAATCTTGATAATTTTAAATTGTTTCACCTACAGATTTTGAATAATATTTTCCCGTCTTGAAAATTTTTATTTAAAAAACTCCCCAAAATATTTTTAAAGGAAAATAAATGGGAAATTGTGTATGCATTATATATAATTTCCTTTACATTTTGCACCTGAACTACTAAATTGGGGTATGATTTCAAAACAAATGTCATCATAAATTTCTGTATTCATTTAAGGAAATGTTTATTTAATGTGTGTATTTACTTTTATATCACAAGCATTTTTTTGTGTTCAAAGACTGTTGGAAATGTTTTATTAAAGCATTGTAGAACAAATTAATGGACTTTTGCTCCTTTTAGAGATAAAGAAATTCATATTTGGAACGATTCCGCAATTCAAAAATAATTTAATGTTCTATATGCATTGAACTGGAAAATGATCTATTTTTAACTAATTAGATTGAATTATAAAAATAAGTATTGTAAATTTTAAATGTTTAAAAGTTGTTGTGACATTGAAGGATAATTTTGGGTTACAATTTATCATAAGTAAAACGGCACATGCCTGTTATACCATTGACCTATACCCCAATTCAAAAGATGTTGCTGAATGTGAATGCTTTTGTATGCTCAAACTAGAATTATTATGTTTGAGCATGTGGTAGAACAGTTTTCCACTACTGGCTACGTATCACGGATTTTGGTGATATCTTTTCATTTGTTGAATTGCTTAGTAAAATAATAATAAAAGCATAGGGATGCTTTTGTTAAAAAAAATCAAATTAAAGAATGTAAAAATCTGTATTAGAAGTTAAAATTCTGTACAATTGTAATTCTGTGTGAATGTAGGATAATTGTTCTTAGCCTTAAGAATTTTAAATTTCTAAAGTATTTTATATTTCTCAGATTCTTCTTCTATTACATGTGATATTTACCCTTATTCTGAAGTAAATCTAAAATCAAATTTTCTATAAAAAAAACCTTATGTTACAAAATAGCATTTTACAATCAGGATTTTTTTTTTTTAAGAATAAAAGATAACTTTAAATGTGTGAAGCATCTGTGTGATATCAGAAAAATTTATAAAGAAACATTTTAATTGAAATTTCTTACTATGTCTTTTTTTGGAAGTATAAGTTTTTCATGTCAGATGCTTTCTGAAAAATACACAGCTATGTTTATTATTTTGTTTTAAAAATCCGTAAATTAAATCTAAATTATAACTTTTGTATTTAAAAGTACATTTTCCATTAAAGCTCTGCTACATGATGCTGCATTCACAAATTTTCTCATCATAGAGTTTTATATGTAACCATGTCTGTGTACCTATATTGATAACTGTAGAAACTGACTAAAGTATATGTAAAAACACACATAGAAAAAGAGAATCTATTGACCTTTTCCCCATAATTGGTTTTTAAAAAATTGCCTTTTGTGAATATTTTTTCGTGTTTTGTACTGTTCTATACAAACTTTTTTACAACACTAGAAAATAAACGGAACAGTTGCCTGATTTAAATGTAAGAAGTGAATGTTAATCTTTTATTTAGCAAGCTGCTGCATACTAAGTTTCTCAATGTAAGAGTAAAATTAAATTCTTTGATCCTATCACTGAATGTCATACCTGCTTGTTGATTGCTTGTAGAAAAGCATGAAATCTTGCATTAAATAACAAATGATCACCCTCTTAAATATATGGACTTTTATTTAATTGAATGAATGGGATGTTTGTAGAAAATGCATTCCAAAAGGGAATATCTCCGGTGTACTAAATTCTCATATAAAAGGAAAAGTAGCCTTGTTAGAAAATAAAGCTCTTCATCAAGCTGAAAGCATGAGTAAAAAATTGAGCCCAAAGTGCATATTATTCTTTCCAGTTTTGAAAATTTGTGTTCTGGATTCATGCCAGCAAAATTTTTAAAATGAGGGCTGATCTTGAATAAATTATGCCTTATTTGTTTCATGGTTTACCAGCATTTAATCCAATAACTGAAAAAGATATTTAAAGTAGTTTTGTATGTAAAATTTTAGTTATGTGTCCACTGTTTTAATACTTTATTAAATATTAGAATGGTTTTGTAAGGAACTTTAATATTTGTATTTTTTTTGCCTGTAAAAATTTCTTCAATAAAATTACAATATTTTATAATTTGATCAAAAAGCTATAGATTTTTCTTTTTTTTTTTCAAAACCGATAAGAATTTTTCAGCATGTAGCAAACTTTTTATGTTATAAAAAGGCTAAACTTCCAGGTAGCTGTTAATTAATTGAAAAAGTTAATAGTGTATTTATTTTAAGTAGTTTGTATTGTCAAAAAGTTGATGAAGTTTAGCAGGATTTTATCATACTTAAAAAAATTAAATTTAAAAGCTCATAAATATTGAAATATTACTATTTTAGAATTCATAAATGCTTTCAAATAGAGAGCAGCACAAATATAAATACAAAAAATATTGTTGATAACTGTTCTACTAATTAGTAACTGCATTATTGCATATAACATGTTTGACTATATCTCCTGTTGCTTTTGTTCGTATTCCTGTATTAACTCTTATCTTTACCATAATATGTAAATCACTCTCATCCTGTTTTTCTCCATGTGATACTTAGTGTTAAATTGTAACACAATTTAAAACAAATTCTCTGGGTGGCTTATGGCATTGTGCCAATATGTGTGGGTGGATGGAACAGATGTTGAGCAGAGTTAAGAAAATCACATATACTTCAAACAACAATATTCTTTTTTTAGATACTTAGAATTGAATTTTATCTATTAAAATATATATATAAAATAAATCTTAAATTTTGCATTCCTATAAGTTTTTGAAATTGTGTTTGTTCATTGTTAATTTTTATGATTTGTTAAAGTTTTAATTTGTAACCTTATGTTTTTCATTTTTCAGATAAAATTTTTAGTTGAATCTTTTTCCATTTTTTTTTTGAAAATTGAATAATTTATTTTGAGTGAGTATTTTTATTTCTTTTGCATTACATTTCTGTTTTTCATTAAATATGAATTTATACAAGTTAGTTAAGTTGAATGTTATTGTTTGTTCATTAACTTAAATAAGTTGTTGCATCGTAAATTTTTTGGAAATCTGTAGTATATTGCTGTGTTTTAGTTTGCAGATACTTTTTTTTACAAAAGTAGCCTTGGTGAAAAATTAAAACAGATTGTTTCTTAAAACTTTTTTGTGACTATCATTTAATAATTAAAATATTGATTACACATGCTTGCTTAACACATTTTCTAAAAATAGCAAGATCAAATAACTATTCTCTGAACAGAGTTGTAATTTATATCAAAATGAGTTAAACTGGCAGGAGCATACATATTTTAAGACACACATTAAGAATAATTTTCATTAAAAAAAAAATAACTATGATATATTTAGATTTTTATTTCAAATTGTTAAGTGACTGTCAGAAAAATTATGTTGATACTCAATCTAATTAAATATATGAACTACATTTTAATTAAGTAGCATAATCCAAGAAACTTTTTTTTAAAAATTATGCCGAGGAATGGGACGTATAGGCCATTTCCCTGCGAGCAGCCCAATATAAACCACCCTTTGCTGTAAAGTTGTCAGAAGAAAAGTTAAAACCTGTGTTGGTCAGGGAAGCACAAACTGTCCGGTGAACAAAATTCATAGCCTCTCTGCAAAGACAGAGAGCAGTCTGGAGTGTCTTTCACACCAATTCGGTGTAGTTGTTGCTGAGGGAAATCATGGCCGGCAAGAGTTCTAAAAACAGCAGAGAACCTGTCTAGGAAGACCCATTGGGACTGGACTATGGAACAGGGTCTTCCAGATCTTTCCCCTAGCCTCATTCTCTTGAATTGAGGGAATGTATTTTCCCACGGATCTGGAAATATTTGAAAAGGACTGTTTGCATGACAAGATACCAGAAGGCTGTGGGAGATTGCAGCCGTCTGGCCATAGAGTCTGCCTTTTCATTGCTTGGGATGCCACAATGGCTAGGGATCCATTGAAATATAATTAATCCTAGAAACAAACATTATAGAATAATAGCACTATTTACTGTTTATTTTTATTTCAATCTGTTATTCAGATAAACTGATATAGTGAATCTATTAATAAACAAATGCAGTAGGTACAAGTATCTTTATAAGTACAATAAAAGGTAATTGGAATAAAATAGAAAGTTAATTTTCTTAAGAATGAAGGAATATAAAAGAATTAGATAAATAATATTCATTTTTTTTAACCATTTTCATTTACTCAGGAATAAAAAGTGCATTTAAACGCAATTTTAATTCATTCACTACTCTAAAGATTCATACTGAATAAGATGTAAAATATATTCCATCTGTTAAATCCCTACCATTTTATTCTGATTGTACTGATTATGCAAGATTACCACATTTGCATCTTCAGAATTTGGCTTTTCATAGAAACTAGTCTTAAATAACTACCAAAAATGAGTGCATAAATTGTATATACACTTTATTTCTTTTTTTCTTAAATTTAACCCCTGTATGTTTTTCATGTAATATATATGCATCTAAGTATATGAATTTGGATTTAATTTTGTATCCTTTTTCTATCTCAGACTTTGGAAAAAAAAATAGGTAGAATTATTAAAAAGTCTTGAAAATTTAAAATTTTTTACTGTTTTGGTTTACTTATGAATGTGAATTTTTAGATTAATATACTTGTATATATATATGTATATATATATACTAGTGGCCTGACAGATTTTGTCCTGTACACACATCTTAAATCTGAAAATTTCAAACTTTTTTGAATAAATTGTACCAATCTTGACCGTTTTGATGAAAATTTTTATAAAAAAATGTTATTACAATACCTGACGTCATCATATGCACAGTTACCACAATTTGACCTATTGATTTCGTATGAGTAAGTGTATACTATGAACTTAGTTGAATATAGTAGAAGCTATTCTGAATAGAAACTTAAACTTGTTTTAATTAAATGATAAAAAAGATAAAACTTGAGCTATTTTCATAACAGGTATATTTTTTTAATGCACAATAAATAAATTTATCATAATGCCATTGAATGCACAGTATTTTTGGTTAATCTTTGAGGGGTATAAACAAATGTGATGGTTTGCCAACCCTCGGACACGCAACATAATTGGATAATGGACTATCATGATGGTCACATGATAACGGCAATCACGTGTTTCCCATTGATTAAAAATTGATGTACTATTTGTTCTACTTGTAAAGTTTAGATAACATTTAAGATTTGATGATTGGGTAAAGAGTTCACATGTTAAAATTCTTCAAACAGTTTTCAAAATTTAAAAAAAAAAAATACTTACACTATACGAATACTTTTAAATTAATTGCATTTTGTTTAACTATATGCATTGTTATATCGACAAATATGCACTTTCTAAAAGAAAGTTTCTGCAAAAAGCAAAAGTTGGCAACAGTGAAGCACATGAGCTAATTGGCTGGAAATGCGCGATTATATTTATGATATAATTATGACGTCGCATTAATTTATGAAGTGATTGGCCGAAACCATGTGGCTCAGTTATCATGTGACTATGATGTCACATGAATTTAGTCCATTGGCCGTGCGAAAAACAACATTTTCCCCTCTTATTTCTTTTTTTTTCTTGCCACACATTAGTGGAATAAACAACACACAGGAGTAAAACAATTATGTGTTTTAAGATTTTTAATTAGTATCTTTTCAACTAATTGCTATATTGGACCGAATTGTAAATCTAAACCATTCTCGAATCCATTTGAACCCCCACAAAAAAGGTCATCAAAATCCGTCCAGCCATTTAGGAGTTCAGTCACATGCACACACACAGAAGAATTATATAAATAAAGATATATATATATATAGGATCAAAATGTAACAACTTTACATTTACTTTCTTTTGTTACTTCAGACTAATATTTAATGTTAAGATAAATTTCCATTAAATCCATATCATGTACTTTATGCAGTAGATTGATGCATTTGTCCTCATTCAACTCCTTGAATCCATTTTGGTGGCTTGCTGTAAACTAAGTTTTTCTGATCTCCAGTCATAAATTGTTGTTCCTAGGAAAAAGGTCTAAATAAAATAACACAAAATTCTAAGGCTGCAAAGAGAAAGTACAAAATTTGTCCTGAGTAACTTAAAATTAGTTTCTTTAAATTTTGAATTAATAAGTCAACAATTTATACTCACTGATTGTATTCCAACCATGTATTGAAGAAAAAACATGTTTAAGTTATTGCTATAATAATTAATAAGTTTTTATTTTTTAGTTATGATGTCGCACAGTCCAAGTTTACCACCTGAGAAACCTGACATAGATTTTAACTCTGAAAGTACTGTTCAGAAATTAGCCAGAAAATCCAAAGACAGTCCATTAATGGTTGCAGGTAATTTTTTAATTGTATCTTTTTCGAATGAAATTCAAAAACCTACTAACTAAGTACCAAAATCAAACTAATTAGCTCTTTCTTGGTATGAATTTTATCATGGTTTTATAGTCAAATATTGATAGATCCTAAATGAATGCTAATGTTTATTTCAATGCAGAAGCTTCCCTCTTGTTGTACTGATATCTCATTACCTATATTAAATTCACTTTAGTCTCTTTCATTTTACTTTACTACCACTTAAACTAGTCAATTGTCATTCAATGTCTTATAAATTTTCTCTTTCCATACCATTCCCCACTCTCACCTATCTTACTGATTACTCTCCTTGCTCTGTTGAGTATATAATTACATAACACAGCTGTTGAAAGTACCATCAATTTCTTAAACACACCTTGCAGTATTTTACTCCTCTAAATTAATTCTCTTGTATATTAACCAACCAATTTTTTAAAGGTAATTTTAAAAATAAATATCCCTTCCCTTTAAAATTATTGGATCTAAATCGTATGTATAATTTAAAAACCATTAATTTGTATTTATACTATATCAGGAAGTAATATTTTCTAAATATTGTGTGTATGCTTTTTTCATATCTTGTGTATCAGTGACATTGTAATTGTTAAAACAATTTATAGTATTTTGTAGTTATGATATAAAATCTTTTTAAATTAGGTGATAAAACTAGATTAAAGCTCTTTTCATTCACTTCAAAATCATTATTTTCAAACATGAACTGTGTAAATAAAGCACAATAATTTAATGATATCAATTCAGATAGGGTTTGCTTTCAATCTATGTTTAAAATTTTATTTAAATAATAAAATTGTGTTTTCCTTTTATCACACTACTTAGTGTAGTTTTTAAACACTCTGGAAAACTTTTTGAGTTTTGAAAGAATAACTTTTTTAATGCTTTTTTATTATCTCCTTTATTAAATGTATCTGACTAGTGTAGATGTCACGGCAAGTAACAAGAAATACCCTTCATGCTTATTAATGCATAGATTGTAGCATTATTATCAATGTACATCCAAATTCATTATCACTTTGAGTACTTAATAAACAATGCAATTTTATATTTACTTAAAATACTGTTCACTTTTAACATAAAACAGACTTCAAGCTCTGGAAATTTTACCCTTTTAAATCTTTGTATTTGGGTAATGTGTGTATGTATGTCTTCTAGTACTCTTTTACCTTATCTTTTCTTAAATCTACTTGATTCAAGATAGAAATGTATTGTAAAACATAGAATTTTTCATTTGCTATGTGAAATGAATCAATACCTATTATTCAAATGTTTATGTTCATTTATTTTATAAAATGAAGTTTGTACTTCAATTATTACTTTTCTTTCAAAAAATATGTGTGAAATTTTGAAAATGTTTATCAAACTGAATATTACATTAATTGATTATATGCATGTAAATTTTGTGTTGATTATGCTGGTAGATTAATTATCTGGGGATAGTCGGAAAATTATACTTTACATGATTCCATTTTAAGCAATTCATTAAAATTTTAATATTATTTATGCTGGGATATTCCTGTAAGTTAATAAAACATAATCAGTTTTTGAATGCAGTTTGTGCATTATGTAAAATATTCAAAAAATACTTTATGCAAGAAGCAGATTGAGCTTCATAACAGCATATGGAACTTTAATCTTAAGTTTAAAATTAAAATTCCTGGATATAAATATGTATTCCTATATTCATATTTTGCTTTTAAAAAGAAATTATTTCAAATGATTGGTATGATTGTGAAAAATTTAGGAAGTGTGTATACGAATAGCTTTCAATTAATCTAAAGATAGGAGGGGGGGGGGGGGGCGGAGAATCAAATAATTTTGTCCTGAAAAAATTAAATATTTATTTGAGTGATTCAAGTATTTGCCTTTAGATTAATCTGTACGAATTATGATCAGTGTTAATAATGGTAAAAATTAGTAAAGTTGACAGTTTCAAGTATTTTTTTTATAATGTGGTCAATTTTGAAAATATGTAAACAAAGTATTCTTTTTAGTGATTAGTTTTTTTGTATTTTTTTTTTAAAAAAGAGTTAGGGTGAATTAAAAACATAACTTATTGTAGATTTTTTAAGAAAATTGAACTTTTTAATTTTTGATATTGATTTGAATGGTATTGAAATGACTTTCATAAAGCTTTTAATATTAAAAAATATTCTAGATGCGATATTTGTTAAAAATTTAAATAAAGAATTTGACACATTTTGTAGGAGTTAGTTTTTCACCTACAAACTTTACATTTTTCTGTTAATTTCTTACAAATAAATTTATCCTCATGATGTATTAAAGGTATATAATTATATCCTGCCATCGTTTTAAGAACTCACCATTTAATAAAATGCAGTGTTTACCTAATGACCTTGCATAATGCAATAATGTATATAATTCGTTTCTGTACATTCATAATTCTGTTAAGCATATAACCTTTTTTTTTTTTTAAAAAAAAAGGGAGAGCTTCATTTTAGCTAAAAACATGTCTTATTCATGTTATAAATATTTCAAATAGAATATATAGTTATAAGTAATATATTTTTATAGAAAAATACATTGTATTTATAAACAGCAGAAGGTATGTAAATTTTTTGAAAAGATGGTATATTATTTGTGAAAACAGCTTATATATAATGAGCAATTACCATAAAAATAAATTGTATTGTGTTTTTATTAAGTTTTAATTAACTTGATGTAGCAATGCTCATGTTGTATAGTAATTGTTCATTATTTAATTCTTGAGTAATGTTTCTTGTGAACCATTCTAAAATTAAGTAACATAATTTATACAATTGTCTATTGTTAAGTTGTTTCATTTATATCTATCTAATTATTATTTCTGTATTAAATTTTTTTAGGTCTCTCTAGTTTCTTTGTTATTGCCGCATTTGGGATTTACAGATTCAGAAATAGAGGACAATTATCAGCTTCCAATTACTTAATGCAGTTGAGAGTTACTGCTCAAGGTGCTGTTATAACTTGCCTAACAGTTGGCGTCTTGAAGTCTTTATATGATCGATATAATAAAGATGATAAAACGGAATAATTTATAATAATATTGCTGAAAATATTGTAATATTTTGTTTTAGAAATATTAAAAAGTTGTCAAATCTGTGAAATATGGCTCTTTTGCACCCAATAATATTCATTTGTACAATATGCAGCCACATTAAATTATTTTTCACTTAGAATATGTGTGATGCATTTAGTTTTATTTGTTGTATTGTTTAGTAAGAAACTCCTTTTAGATACAATTTAATTACTTAGTGGAAATCAAAGATATGTGCGATTAATTAAATTTTGCATCTTTTTCTTGTTTTTCTTCAATAGTAGAATGTATGTTGTGTATGTTAGTATAGTTGCTTGTGGTCCAATTTTTAAAAGATATAAATAAAATTACATTTTCCAAAAGAAATTAGTGAATGTTATTAAATGTTTGATTTAAATTATACAGACTATAAAAATATTTTCATATTATTAACAAGATATTAAAAGCATATCTCTTGATAAATGTTGCTTGTTCAATTAAAAAAAATATTTACATTCGATAAAAGTTTTAACAGTTTTTAAGTGTATGTAATGAATGTGAATTTAAAATTGATGTTTAAAATATTATCAATTATATTTTTAAAACTTGAAATTAAAAAATATATTTTTCAAATGGATATAAAAATAGACAGTAATTTTTAAGTGTTGTAAAGGGGTTTGTTTCGTGTGTATATATATATATAGTATGGGAAGAAAAGCTTTAAGTAAATTTTATTATTATTATTTATTTATTTTTTAAATGTGCAATTTATGTAATGAAATGATAGTTAATATATTATCTTTGAAAAGAAAAAAAAAGGTTGAAGATTGAAAGGACAAAGATTTTATTTCTAAGCTTTCATTTTCTTACTAAATAGAGAGGGAGATGGATTGTCTTAAATTGTTACATGTTAAAATGTTACCAACATTTTTTTTTTGTTGTTATATTCATCTTAATTGGATTATAATTTTATAATTTTTCTTGCTCACCAAATCTTCAACAATAAAAAGAATGAGTATATTAGGAAATTGTATATATGTATGTGTAGAGAAAGAGAACGCACAAAAGGCAAATGAAAAAAATATATTGTTTTTTTGCTCAATTATTTGATTGAGTATAATTTATTCAGATATAAACAAGTAACTAGTGGTCAAGTGGTAGCATATTGCGCTTCCACACCACAGGTAAGGGCTGTATTCCCATGCTGGGCAAGGTCGACTCAGCCTTTCATCCCTACTGCAGTGGGTCAATAAACGAGTACCAAGCTTGCTTGGGGACTTAAACACTAGGGGTCTCGCTCCAGACTGATCACCTGATCAGGACATCTGCTCATATACCTCAGCATCCAGTGGTCATATATACTGGGATGGGTACAGTAGGCCCTGGCTTTCATGGGCTGTTACACCACTGAGTTTGAGTTTTAAACATGTAAATTGGCATATATATTTGATAAAATTTCAAGATTTTTCCCAGTAAAGAAAAGTATTATGTCATTTCTAAATTATACAATATGGAAAAATAACAATATTTTAACAAAATTTGTAAAATTGATTTCATAGTTATTAACAACTAAGACATTTCCCTTGAGTTGTTCATTAAAGTTTTAAAGACAGTTTGTGTTTTTTAATAATTTCTTATTTTTGATATACTTATGCTTTAATACACTTAGGCTTTATGATCATTGCTTTGAATTAAAAAAATTAATTTGTATTTAATTTTTTAATTTATACAGCTGTGCTGAGTTGAAATAGAGAAATTGTGTAAAATGATAGTATCAGTCTTTTACTCATGAGTTATATTTAATTTAACCTAATTTCTCTTAACAAAATTAGATTAATATGTCTATGAATGTAACAGTCAGTATTATAGAATTTATATTGCATGCTTCTTTAGAATTTGTGTCACATCCAGAGTAATAGTGATGACATAATTAGTTGTATTTAATATTAAAAATATTAGTTTTTCTTTTAATTACTCAAATAATAATTTCAATAACTTATAAAATGATTTTTAAGTTGATTGATATAAAAATACTATCTGAAAGCATTCTTTAATTTTTTTAAAAAAAAACTTCAACTGAGTTTTTAAAATATTTTGAGTTGTTATTTTCAACATTTTATTTAGTACAGATGCTGAAGAAGATTTATAAAAAATCATTAATGTTTCAATTTGTAACAAAGTAATAATTTACATATTTTTTTTATATGAAAATTTTTGTCTTGTTACTTAATGTCAAATGATAAGAATTTATTCTGTGATATGTTAAAAATTTTTGTTGGGAGAAAAATGTAATTTTTTTGAATAAATTTGAAATAAATATGCCGAATTATTTCAAACTTGTCACTTGTTATTGCAAATATACCCCTCCCTCTTCCCTTCTTTATCTTTCAAAGTACAAGAATTTAAAATATATTTAAAAATAATAATTTAACAATACGAATTTTCTATCGAAATGAATTTTTGTGAAATGTATAAACTTCATCAAATGACTGTCTTAGTTAAAAATAAATTATTAATCTATGAAATAGAACTAAAAAATTTTGAAAGTAATGTTTTTTCCTCCAAAAAAGTTTATTTTTTAAGAAAATTCTGTACAAGGTTAATTTGTTGTTTTGTGGAAATTTTTCAGTTATAAAATGAACTACACTATTTAAACTTTTTTGTTAGAAATTGTAGAAAAAGAGAAATTTTACTTTATACGTCCTCCTCCTTTTTCAATCATAAAAATATACTATTTCAATAATATGCTTGCTTCAAAATTCAGAAAATTTTCTTTTAAATATGGGCTTATTAAAATAATTATATTCCTAGGTGATTATATAATAATTCTTTTGATCTCATTGATAATATTAATTTACATAAACTGTTACATTTTTGTTTGCAGTGGTTGCAATTAGAGAGTTAAGTTTCATGATTGTGTATATTTAGCATTCAAATTTCAATTTAACTTCAATAGTTCATTATATGAAATATTTAGAAATATTTCACATTAAATTTGATACACTGTCCAAAATGCAGTGTAGAATTATAATGAGAGAGAGAGAGAAGGAATGTTAAATTCTTTAACTTTTAGACTGATTTTTTTTCTAATTTATTTTGATTGTCAGATAAATTGTATTGAAGTCAGTCATACTTGATCATTAGAAAGTGCTTTGTAGTTTTTTCAGATATTTGCCAATTTTTTTATTCCTCACCTATTGTTTCCAAAAAAAAAAAAAGATTATTGGTGTCATAGTATGAGCATATTATCTATGGATAAAATTATCTTAATGCAATCTACTATAATTTTTTTTAAACTTCATAAAAACATTTAATTAAATTATTAAATAAATCTCGCATGTATAATTAGATATGATTAAATAAAATAAAATTATAACTATGTAAGAGTATTTCACTACATATTTTAAATCTTTACAATATTTTCTTAATGAATTTTTTAAATAATGATCAAGTTTACAATGTTTGACGGATTTTCTTACTTAAAGGCCACCATAACAGATGCATCATCATACTAAAACACTTGTTTTACCAGTTGTATATAAAAAGTGTATGAAAGTTATCAGTTCCAGAATATTTTTTTTCAGAAAGGCATATATTTTTATCAATTGATATACACATATTGTAAACTACTGTTTAAAGAAATTTTTTCTGGGGAGGTACTCCTGTGATTTTTCATTCTTTCCTGGGAGTTTACTTATTTGGGGTAAACAATGTTGGAAGAGCTCTCTGTATGCCCTGAAGATGTTTCCTTATTTTTGATGCTCCTTTTGTCTACTAATTAATTTTTTACCGTTTCGATTTTCGTTTGATCACTAATATAGAAATGATAATTATCAAAAGGAAAAAAGCGAATCACACTCATCGCGAGATCTCTGGAACTATAAGACACTCAGGCTTGAAAATTGACTAGCATGTTTATTTTATTGTGCAAAGATCCGCTAAAAACGGGTTTCGCTGAAATCGTCTGCAACAGTGGTGTAAAAGATAACATATATTTGACTTATAGAGAGAATATTTATGTTTTGGCTGACAAATGGAATTAGCAAATTAGCTACGGGAAGAACGGGGTAATTAAGCTACATTTATTTATTTGACTATGCTATAAAAACTTAGCAACATCAAGTTTTTTTTTTTTCCGTGTATATATATGAAAAGGGGAATCCCCTAATGTAACCAATATGATGGAATTAAAAAAGATTGTTTATACATTACCAGATTTTTTTTTTGTTACTGTGTGAGCACTTATAATGTAAAAGCAAATCCCCTCTCCCAAATGGGCTGCGTATTGGCAACTAAGCCTTTGCAGACACGGCAAGTCTGAGTGCCATTTTATGGGGGCATCTTCTAGTGGCGGCTTTCGATACCAAATTGTGACGCTCGACTTAAATTTAATTCAAGCTCTCATTGGGTGCTAAACATTGTCCAATGGTGGATGCTACGGTGGCAATTTTACCGATACTACCAGAGCCTAATTGATACTGAAGGTATCTTTTACATGTCACATAATCATATGACATGCATGCCTATGATTTTCTATTGACTTCGGCTGGGATCGAACCCGCTACCTTAGGCTTACGAAGCGGTCTTGCTATCTCTGAGCCACCGAGTCGACTCTAAAAGCAAAATCGTTTATGTTAAGTAGCCAATTTTACAAACAAATGAGTGAAATTAAAACTTTTTTCCTCCAAGGACGCATTAAAATATATCGAGGAAAATATTTTTGAGATTGTATCTCGTAAGTATAGTGTTCATAAAATGCGTAGTATTTTCTACGACTGTATCAAAACATTCATTTTATTTTGTAAATGTATACCTGCGTTTCAAATTTTTATTATTTTGATACATCCCAGTCACTGGCGTAGCTAATTCTGAGTGGGCCCCGTATCAAACTACTTCGGGGCCCTTTTTTAGAAAAGAAAGCCCTGTTAGTGGTACTGTAGTTACACATGTTGGGGCCCCTTATCATTGATACGGCGGTGCCTCTGATCGCAGTCTTTAGAAAACATTTTTCACAATATTTGATTAGAACTTTTTACGTATCAAAGTAACAATTTTTCAATGCTTCTTTCCCCTTCCTTGTGGTAAACAAGCACTTGAAATACATATTCAATTTCGCTTTTCATTACAAAACGAAATTTAAAACTTAATTCTGAATATTTTCCTGTTCCATTATTTGGTATTAATCTTTCATTTTTATTTGACTTAATCTGTTATTTGATGTTGAGTAAATGATAATTTAGTTAATTCATAGATGGTTATACAGGGTGAGTACAAATAATGGACCCGATTTTAAAATATGTTTTTAAAACTGTTGCACATATTACAATGAGTAATACATGGATGTACAGATAAATGTAACAAGGTTTTTTTTTCCTTTCTGTTACAAATCTTCGATATGTGACCCTTTACACGTTATGCAATCTGTAATCCAGTTCGTTCCATAGGCCATGGGTAGCCTAGTGGTTAGAGCACCGGACTCCGGACCGGAAGGCCTGGGTTCGATGCCCGTACCGCGAAATACCCTCCGAGTACACGCGGAGCTCGTTAAATCAGTGGGTCCGAAAGTCTTGTGGGCTGATTCACGAGTGCAGGAAACTGGAGAAAATTTCCCTCCAATTCAGTTTCATGCCTAAATTGTGGAGGTGGAGATAGGTGGTGTCGCCATCTATCGTTCCTTCGGGAAGGCCTCTGACCACCCCCAGAGTGTTCTCCCTTTAAATTGGGGTGGAATCGGGCCAAATCGTACTGTCACCTGTATGGTGCTCGAAGCTACGGCTAACGACAGGCGTCACTTAGCCCTTTACCATGATGAATTTCATGGGCCTTGATCTGGCCTTTGCCGATCAGGTGGCATTAGTAACAACAACAGTTCGTTTCATACATTTTGTAGCATCCCTCCATCAATGGTTCGTATATAATGCTGCAAAAATGCTTACTTGTCGTCCTCTGTTGTATCAATTGCAAATGATACGGCTTGAAATTTTATTTTTTTCGTAAAATTTTCCATACTGTTTCCTGGGGCATTCAAAGTTCATTGGGGGCAATTTTTGTGGACTTCGAACAAAATTCTGCTTCACCCTCTCCACTGCTTCTTCCGAGACGCTTGACCGGCCGCTTCTTTTCTTTTTATATAAATAACCTATTTTCTTAAATGGATGATTCCATTGCAAAATGCTCTTGTTGGTTAGTACTTCTTTTCCGTAGCGATTTCTAAATGCACGTTGCACCGAAATAACTGAAAACATACTCTAATACGCAAAAACTTTTCTCTGTCATTGTCGCCA
The DNA here is from genome assembly GCA_019973955.1 of Trichonephila inaurata madagascariensis. NCBI lineage: Eukaryota > Metazoa > Arthropoda > Arachnida > Araneae > Nephilidae > Trichonephila > Trichonephila inaurata. The sequence goes on along the minus strand of BMAV01018360.1, from coordinate 545,876 downwards.
TGTTTGGATTTCAATCGCCTCAAAGTACTATGTACTATTAATCATGGTGGGGGAAAAAAAAACTCAGTATATTTCTCTTTAAATTTATGCATCACTTATTGTAATATGTGCAATAGTTTCTCGAAAATATGATTTTTTTAAAATCGGGTCCATCATTTGTACTCTTCTTGTATTTCACATTCTTAATTATTGAGGTAAGTAAAGCAATCATTTTCATTGCATGGGGTTAGTTTTTCTAACTCATCAGCGCATGGTTGGTTTGAATTGGTGATGATGATCTTCCCCTAATTTTGAATCGCTGATGAGCGACTCCGGTGAACTGTCACTTCTCTCCCCAAGTTCAACACCGCGGGCTTGATCTTTGTCTGGATCAAAATTTCATATGCATGCATTGACAGAAATTACGTTTGTGACAATGAAATCGAAAATTGAATTCGATGCCAGGGTTGAATGGCATTGGTAATTACCTAGAATTTAATGGAACAGGAGATGTTCAATTTCAATCACAGTTTCCGAGTCCTTATTTCATCGAAGTTCTTATGTGAAATGTTAAGTACTAGCTTAAGTTAAGGCTTCGTCCTTGTTAAATAAAGGGGATTGAAATTTACGAAGTCCTTTGCCATTATCCTACTTGTAGTTCAAGAACAACATTAAGATAAAAATTTTATTATTTGATTTCGTGGCTTGGTAATTGTTAAATCACGAATTCAGGAATCCATCTTACCCCATCTTATCCTGATGAATCATACTGACTACAATATGTTAAGAAAAATAGGAAGCAGAACCGCTTATGGGAGGCATGGTGGCCGCGGCTGCCTAGTGCAGTGCTTCTCAAACTTTCAATATTTGCCACCCAATATTCAATCATAATTTTCATCACGCCCCCCTCCATGCAATAACGATGTATTGAGAATTCAATAAATACTATAGTACTTTGACGTTAAAGCCTCAATACGACTTAAACCTCTTAAGTGCCACTGGTGTATATAAACGTCTCGCTCAGCTAAAGCGCTTTAATTGCCGAGGACGTATATATACGTCTTTCCAAAATCCGATGTGTACTGCTATCCATAAAAATATTCCGAAGGATTTGGAATGCAGTAAAAAGACATTGACAATGTTTGCAAAGGATTAATTATTTTAGAGGATTTGCTTATTTATTCCTTCCCCCCCAATTCTTTAAATACGCGGGCTTACCTAGAAAACAAAGGTATGGGGGGAGGAGTGAATCGCGTAAATTTAATATGCAATTAAGGGATTAATTATAAACCGTACAAATTATTAAGATAATTGTTAATTTTTGTGTATAATTTTGTATATGACAAGCTCATGGGATCACTGGTAATTATTAAACTTGTTTTTAGCTTAGTATTGTTAAATTAATTATAAAATACATTGTGCAATACTGATATATTAATAAATGTATTATATTAGCGTAAATGTGTACATTATTTTTTTTATATGTCAGAATGTATTTTGTTTATTTATTTTTATTAAATTAATAATTTTTTAAAAAATAATCTTTTGTTTTCGATTTTTTAATATGCTCGCTTCCCCCTCGTACAGTTATCACGCCCCCTTGGGGAGGGGGAGCGCCCCACAGTTTAAGAAACACTGGCCTAGTGGTTATAGTCACAAAAGCGTCGCTGGCGTGTCCTGATTCCTAGTACCACTGAAGACTCGACGTGTAGTGAGGCTGATGCACTTTAAATCTGTCAAGGCTCAAAGCCCATTGGCGTGGTATTATCATTTGACCGAGGCTCAGAATTACGAGATCTATCGCTAATGGGTCTCGTATTGCTTCATAGCTTGACATTAATAAACGGTCATTTTGGGAAATATGGTTTCGAAGCTAGGCGAAGTACTGAAGTTCAACAGTGTTCGTCTTCTGATGTTGATATTCGTTGTCAACAGGCATCTACACAGCTTTTAAGCAACATTAGTTAAACAACTGTTTTATTAAAAGAATTACGAAAGATATTTGAAAAGATCTTTACTTCAAATTCATACTGTTATTTTGTACATATTGCGAATAGATGATGCTAGGTTACTTATTCTGAGTTTTCATTTGACATTTATTTAATTAAAACAAAATTTAATCTAATCGTTTTTTGAAAGACGATTGTTGTATATTTATACTTGTGTTAATTAATAATAGAAAACTTGTGAAATGGGATTTAAATATAAATAATAAATCATATTATTTCAAAGATATATATCCAAGTTTTAATGCCAGTCTGAATGTATAATAGTTATTCTGTATCTTTCTATAAATTATTCCAATAAATTTATTTTAATGAATCCTATATGTAACTGGAAATATTTTAATATTGTTATTCAGCTCAGTTCTAGAATTACTAACCACACATTCATTACAGTTTTAGATTATAATCTATTATTATTATTATTGTATACGTTTAAGAAATATATACATCACATTTGCCTTTTATTTTATTAAAAGGCAAATGTGATATATATATATATATATAAATAAATAATAATAAAATGTGATACATATATATTTCAAAAACATATATTTATTTTCCAACGTTAAAATATTCATGTCTCTTATACTTATCAACGGAAAGATGCTTCCCATACAAATTTTACATTATCCAAGAAAGGAATTTCGTTTCTTGCTTAATTTTAATAATTTATTTCAGAGCGAGATTCATTCTCTGTTTAGTGTTTGCTTAAGATATGTATCGTTATTCTTTTCTAACATTCGTATGCGATGCTACTCCGAGAATTTTTAGATAACATCGTATGAATGTGTCGTATTAGTTACACTCTTCCACAGACTCCAGAGAAATTTGTTCACCTTGGTAAAGGTTAAATTTCAGGTATTGCCATTTTATTTTATTTTTCTTTCACACTCACTCCAAGCAAGATGAAATAAGCTGAATTTCATTTTTACTTGGTGATATACCGTGAATAAAAATTATTCAAAACTAGTTTGATTGACTAATACTTCTTTGCGTACTTAGTTTTTCAATTCCTACACACACTATTAGCTCACTCTTTATATATTTATTTATTTATCTTGGTGGAATTTTCAATCGTTAATAAGATACATTTTAAAGCGCTCAGTTGAGCTGAAATTTTATATACATGATTATTGTGGATGACAATACAGTAATTTATTTATAATTAATAAAAATTAATTGATTAAAACTAATTATTTGAAGAATTACAAATACAGCCACGTTGGCATCATTTTTGGCGACTTGTGTCAAAACTTGAAAAGGTTTTTTTCTCACATTTTAAAGCGCTCATTTGAGCTGAAATTTTCTATACGCTATTGTTTTGGGTAAAAATACAATAATTTTTTTATAATTAATTGAAATTAATTGACTGAAACTAATTAGTTGAAGAATTACAGATACAGCCACGTTGGTTTCATTTTGAGTGTGACTTGGGTCAAAACTTGAAAGATTTTTTTTTTCTCACGTTTTAAAGCATTCAGTTGAACTGAAATTTTATATACACGATTGTTTTGGATGACAATACGATACTTTAATGATAATTAATAAAAATTAATTAACACTTAATGATGTGATTCTGTCATATGTATATACATATTTATATTAATTGTAATTATTTAATAAAAAGTAGCTAAAATAAAATTTTTCTTTGTTGATCTAAGTAGGAATTGACTTAAAATTTTTTTTATATTACTTGTTTATTTTAAATGTTAACTATAACGTTTAATTTATTCAATTGATTTGAATTGATACACAACTGAAGATATAAGCAAGAGTTATTAATGGTCTTCATAATTTTGAACTGCGGTTAAGTGAACGAAATTGACCCTTGAACTGATACCTCTGTCTCATATTCGCGTGAATAGTTTTGTCATCCAATTAAAATTTAACACGTTAAGTCAATTCACTGACGATTTTTAGTGGAAAGAGATTTAGAAGTTGCGGGTCATAAAATTTATCAATTACTACCATCGGGGTACTACGGACTGAGACTGAGAGGCATGGCAGTTTTAAGGCATTGATCAATAGGACAATGACATAACGTACATCCCCGCATCGCGGGGAAGGGGACCCAAAGTCTATGTTATGCTATGGTTTTACAATCCTTTGTAAGATTCGGCTTGGGGTCCAAAACCTGATTTTGCATGAGGCCCCCAATATTCTCCGTTACGCCACTGAACGGGGATTCGGTCTCGGTTGGGCTCGTCTTATTCTCTGCTCAGTCTCAATAAGAGCAAGATCCAAATGGTATTCCTGAACATATTCTCGGAAAAACTGGGATTTTCGAACTATATTTTAACTGGCAACAAGTGGTAAGATTGCTTTGTTATGTCATGTCTGTGACTAGGCCTAGCAACATACTCCATTATTACTCATTTAGTCGAAGTCGGTTTCTGCCTAAGTTTGTGAAATTGTGAGTCACGCACTGTTGTTTGTTCCAGATTACTGTTTGTATGAGTACTTGACAACATATGCTACATACTGTCTACTTAAAAGGGTCATAGGTGGAACCTACTTTTGCATAGGGGCCCAAGGCATCAAGAAGTCTTCAAGGTGTCACTGCTGAGAACTTCAAAATTCTTTACAAATATCCATGGATTTTTCAAAAGCTTAACATAGAAATTTGTAAGAAACACGTGTTTTATTCGTGAATCAGTGAAATATGTTTGTATAAACAAACATGCACGCGCTATATAGTCAATGGCCATCAACCAATATGCGACCATGTGTTACATTTTACCTTAAATTAATTTCAAACCTAACATGTCGCACAGCAAAGATTTTACTTTTTAGATTCATTTAAGCGTACATGGATTAAAATACTTCAATCATACATATTTCACATAGCAGTAAAGATGATTATTACTGACCTGTATATCAGAAATACAGGGTGCTCATAAATAGCGCCCAAATTCTTCACAGCCAGATTCCTCGATGGGAGCTCATAAAAAATTCCGAAAGAACTTGTGACAGAGCTTTCATCGCAATTTCTATTAATGTCTTCTTGGGGTTTCTTTGGGGCCGAAATGGCAATTATTTCCAACCAACTCGAGAAGAAAAACGTGTGTATGCAAATTAGGAATCTTATATTTTGTAGAAATTTAGCTATCGCGATGTGGCTATGTGAGGTCTATGTCTATATGTGGAAGTGATTAAGACAGCATTTAGAAGAATAATAAGTCCGAGACTTAAACTACCCGTACCTGTATAATCAAGTTAAAGGTGGATCCGTGACCACAAGGTTTAGAGCTGAATTGAAGACACGTCAGTTAGGACAAACAAGGTAGCTGTTTACTTAGGATATAGCGGTAAGCCCCTTTGATTAAACTATAGGGAAAGTGTGTGTATTAGTGAGATTAGAATTAAGCGGTAAAGTTAGATATAGTGGTCAATTATGCGATTATTTGGTAATACGAGTTGTGTCTTCTCATTCCAGATCTGCTTATTTTGATTATTATTATTGTTGTGTATTGTGATTAAGTTAAGATCTTAATAAACAAATATTAAGATGAATGATATGTCTGTTTCTTCGTTATTTTCTATAGAAGCAGGTCACGTAGATAATGGAGAACAGGGGCATCCACGGGCTGGTGCCTCACAAACTGTACTTATACGATTCATAGTTTTCGATAAAAATACGAAAAACTAAGTAATCATTTGAATATCGTGAACGTTGGCCTGTAAATGTGTGGGCCGGCATATTTGGGAATCGCCTTCTTGGACCATATGTGCTGCCTGAATGGCTCTCAAGACAGTCCTACTTGATATTTCTCTGTGATGTCTTAAGCGAGTTTCTCGACGACATACCCTTAGTGGCAATACATGGTGTTTTGTTCCAGCATGACTCGGTTCCGGCCCGTTTCTGTGCTCCTGTATGTGATTGGCTGGATATGACACATCCAGGCCACTGGGTGGGGAGTAGGGTGGTGGTGGGGTTATGGCCGCCACGGTTACCAGATCTCACACTTTTGGATTTTTTTCCTGTGGGGCCTTTTCAATGAATTAGTGTGTCGAGACGTAGAGATCACGCAAGCAGACTTTGTTGCTCGTTTGCATGCTGCTTGTACTTCGGTGGACACTAGCTACTACGAAGTGTGCATTCATCCATTCCACGGCTTGCTCAAGCCTGCTTCGATATGCACAGCGGCCACACTTTGAACATCTGCCTTTATAAATATTTGCAAATACTGCTGTCGATGTGTCCAAAACGGTGTTTTCCTTGCACCGAACGTGAAGTCATACTTTGTTTTTCGTACTCTGTTCTCGTAAGCTCTCGATCGTACAGGTACAATTCTAAAAGCACTCGCAACGAGGAATCTGGCTGTGTAGAGTTTGAGCGCTATTTGTGGGACAACTCGTATATATTTCTCTTTAAATCTGATCAGGAATTACCTGATCAGATTTAAAGAGAAATATATACAAGTTGTCAAATCAGATCAGGAATACCTGATCAGATTTATCAAAACACATATGTATGTCCTTTAGTAAAAAGCAAAATAGAGCGATAATTGTTTTTCCCTCCACAATTATAGAAAACTATATTCACATATATCATTTATCATCTTTAGGATAAAAGCCGTTAAAAATAGTATACAATTCTTTCATAAGCTTGTTCATAACATCATACTGCACAAATATGAATTAAAACTGAAGAAATAACATTAAGAAATAAGAAAAGTGATATCGAGAAGTTTTGGAATTATAAAATGATTCGAGAAATAGATAATAAACATTAAAAATTATATATATATGTAAAATATAATATGCTCCAAAAATGTTTCCGGTAAAAAATATATATATATATATAAGTTTATCAGTTACAGAACTATAAGCTTATAAAAACTAAACTGAAATCATTTTTAATCATAAATATGATTTTATGAGTAAAACATTGAAAAGTTTTACTACCATTCTCTAGGCATGCTACTAATAAACCCTTTGAATGTACATGCTGACATACTTGCTCTCTATTTTCAATTTATTTTTAATAAAAATATTACTTTTTTAAAGGTAATTTTATTTCAAATCTATATTCTTAAGTCTTGTTTACTTCCATGTCAAACATAAATTTTGTATGAAAGTATATTTGAAACTTGTTATAGTAAAATACTTTTAAATACCGAGTACCAAAATCTGTGCGATGTTTCGCTGATTTTTCACTATTTATTCTTCCTGCTGCTTAATTAATTCGATATTGACAAATTTTAATGGATCCTTGCGTACTCGAATATTCGTGTTCATAAATCTATAGTTGTAAATTATATGCTGTAATTGATATATATATATATAATTTAGTTATATCTCTACCACATATTTTAGATACCATATTTACAATTTGGAAACTCATTTATACTATGAGGTCATTTTACTGATTCAATCTGTCTCCAAACTTTGCGGATGTCCTTTGTTTGCTGTCTTTTTAAAAGCCTTCGCCCACATATTTTTCCACCAGAAAGGGCGTAAAAGGGATATCGAAAGTAAATGGCATCACCATAAACATTCGCCCACTTCAAACAGACAATTTTGAGAAAGCTTGGGGCATTGGACTTCCAACTTGGCTACACCGTGGGAGGCTTGCCCCTACGCAGTGGCGTTCAATGCACTGTTCCATCCTTTAGTAAACAAGACGAGGACGCCTGTTGAGATGTGAAGGTATTGCCTCAATGCTGGAGAATGTAAATTGAGGCATATCTATTTGTATGTGAGACATTGACTCGTTTGGAAATAGATACTTAGTCGATGGCACGTGTACATAGAAATGATATCGATGTAAATTATGATTGATGAAGTGTATATTACCATATTTTGAGGCCTTAAACTCAGATATATCAGGATATATTTTTAAAATTATTTAAAAGTCTGAAGAGTTTACTCAAACATTATACTTTATTTATTCAGTTGTATTTTTCCTTAAACATGGCACATTCAGAATTGTCATTTGTTTGTCTTAATTATATCATAAAACTCTCAACAAGAAAGTTCTGAATTAATTTTAGCATTTAGAAGATGTTTAATAGTAGATACTGAAACTCTATCTCTTTTTTTTAAACCGAATATTTCCTCTGTTTGAAAAAATTTGTCTCAAACTGGAGCAGATAACCCAGGCAAAGACATCGCAAACTCAACCATTTTATAAATATCGCAACATGAAATATCACTTTTGAAACATTTTAAAAATTGTTTTCTCAGTCTTTTCAATTTAAAATGTATGTAACGAATAAAAAAATAAAAAAAAATGGGTGGGACACGTTGCATAACGGACGAAGTCTTCAATGACCAACCAAATGGCATATGGAGAAAAGGCAGGCTAACTAAGATGGATTGTGTGTGATGGCTTAGGAAAGGACCTCCTAGTTTTGAGAACTAGTAGGAAGAAGATTGGCAAGGAAAAGGCTTCTTGAGAAGGCCTAGGCCCACCCTGAGTTATCGAGTCACTGATGAAGGTAGTCTCTTCAATTGCCTCTAAAACTTTTTAAATACTTGAACAACAACCAAACCTATTGTTTTAAATTACACCTGGTTTAAAAAAGTATGTTCATTGACTACGTCATCAATATTTACGGAATCTTTTATAATTTCGTTAACAACATGTGCAATTTCTGCGAAATCAAATCAGGCAATTTTTCAGTTCGTAAATTTATTCACTAAAAATTATCTTTATCAAAACTAGTCCGCTACAACTATAAGTACTGAATACTAAATTATTAATATTGTTTATGCTTGAGAAAAAATATTGTTTCTGAACATTATTATTTCATTTTAGACTGCATATAGCAATTCGTTAATAGAAGATAATATGTTTTCTTTCCTTCCTTCCTTACTTACTTCCTGAAGTTGACAAATTAATTCAGTTGTTTCTCTTGCTGAAATGGAATTAGTTTCCAATTTCGGAAAAATGCGATGTCGATCATATAGCTCAGAAATTTAAAAAAAAATCTCCGTCACTTATAATATCCTCTAATTAAAATCACGGACAGATTTAAAAAACCAGGACTGTTCCATGCTAATCCCGGCGTATGGTCAAATTATATGTATATAAATATATTCATCCATTTTTTAGCATCCATTTTTTAAATTTCAATTTCTCATGTATCTTTTCTTAGTATCTCTGTATTTTTCGGTTTTGATTGATAAATGTTCATCTCTCATTTGTAAAGAATTTAGACTAAATATATATACATGAGTTTCTAAGCATATAGGATATTTTTTTGTTAAAATAATCCGGTTAAATGCATAATGCTTTGTTGCATTTAATGAATTTTTGTAATTTTACGCTTAGTATAAAAACTTTTTAGTTTTTGCCGAGTGGGAAATAGAATGGGACCTGAATATTTTCTCACAGTAGAAAAAAAGTATTTTTTATTAATACCACTATTTGGCATCGCTAAGAATATGGAGAACTTTGCACATTAATCGATCAATAATTTTCTCCGTGAACAATTCATTTGTACCATACGTCCCATATTTTGTCTCCAATTTTGCAATTGAAAAGATTTCTAACATAAGATGTTTGCAGATTTGTAAAATGTCTTTTTCTTAAAAAAAAACTTACATAAATGCATTGTATGATAAAGACATATGTTTGTGTGTGTGGCCATAAAAATTTATTTTAAGAAGGCAAAATAATAACGAATATTATTTGTCTTAATTTGCGGCCCGTTTTACGCAAGCAATGAGACTAATAAAACTGTCTATTATTAGTTTAATTAGTTGGCTTAGAAAATGGCGCCCCACTCCTACACCATGTCGTTGAGGGAATACTCTGGGCATTGACAAACCGTTTTTACTCGAATCTAAGCCGCATTCCAAATTTTCAACATGCTTTTGTGAAAAAATGTTTGTAAAAGGTTCATTAATACCCGATACTTAAGAAATTTTAAAAAATAAATTTTAATGAGAATTAATAAGAAGTCAATAACTGATTTATTTCACCAGTACGAAAAACTTTCGAATTCATACATGAACCAATAATTACTCTACCGTCAGTATAATGTTTCAAAAATAATTCATCACTCCCACTGTCACAGCTGACTTCGGAATTGATGCCGGTGCCGTCTTCCGTGCCACCCAGTGCATTTGTTTTGCGACATTTTTTTGAAAAGAATGCGTTATAGAAGAAAGAGAGTAAACGAATTATTAAAGACTGTTGAACATTTATAAGCAAATATTACATAATTTTGCTTTCGCTATCAACGTATATTTGTTTCATTCGTGTCATATTTTCAGTGGCCGCTGCTCTGTTTCCATTTTTTCCTGCAGTAAAGCTGCCCCCCTTTTCACACTTGCATCATAGTGAAGTCCTGATGATATTACCGATATCTTTGTTGTTTAGGCGATTAAAAGAAAGCATATGAAAAAAAAAAATCCTAAATACGTGCAGACAACGATGTTTAGGATAGACTGAATACTAGAGATAAGCTGAAGAATGGGATAAGATAACGATGCAAGTGGTCTTAATGGACGGTAACATTTTTCCCTTTGAAAGAGGTAAAAACATAAGATCCTTCATCCAACAAATGTTTTGCCTTCGATTGTAAGCCGCAACCGATTTCCAGTAGCATTAATACTTGGAAAATAGTGCAGCTTACATTCTAGTAAATATGATATTTAATATTTTCATTCGCTGCAAATTTACAACAATCCCCTTATTACGATTACAAAATTCAAGCCCTCAACCATTGATTTTGCGAGTTCACTTCTCCACATCAACTAGTTTTAGAATTAGCCCTCGAAATTTGCGGAAAAATACGATCAAAATTAAGCAGACTTTTACAAAAAATAGTAAGCACCTTTCTTGCTTCCTAATGGCATGTAATAGGAGAAAACACATCAAGTAGCTTCGATATTATGATCTGCTTGTGGATTAAAAAAATTGTGTTTATCGTTCCCTCTTATAAACATGGTGAAATTTAGATTAATTATATGTCTTGTTTCCTACATAAAAATTTATTCAATTGCCCTTAAAAAATTGTAATGCGACATTAAATAAATTAAAGGTCTGAGCATGCCTTTTATGTTACGTTTCTTAAGACGAATATCAGTTTACTTACGGTTATTTATTATTATTATTATTTCTCTTTTTCATTTAGTTTTGAACAATTATGCATGCAAAAGACTTATTTACAAAAAACAAAAGAAATACAGTTATGAAACAGAATTGATAAATTGTACATAATTCGAAAATAATGAAGTAATTTGCAAGCTGTACAGCAGTTTCAGGAAACTGTTTTGACTGATAAACGTAGGCGTTACTTGTTTTTGCGTTTTAAGAATCCACTGTTTTTCAGTCTTTGCCCATTTCTTTTTCCTGATAATAAGGTATTTCATTTTGCTATCGCCGATCTCGTATAATTAATTTACTTTTATATACAGCATATCATCACAATCATCATACTATTTATAAATGCTTCAGGAAATGTAGTATCACTGAATATATTTAAAGATTCTAGACCAGAAATAATGGGAATTTAATTCAAATTAGAGTTAATTGAGGACTCATGAAACAAATATGAGAATTTCCGGTTTAATGATTATTATATAGCTATTATAATAATTATTTTCCCTTATCATTCATACAGTATTTTTGTCGTAGATTCCAAGGCATAATTACAGTATATTATGAGAAATCTTAACTTTAAGTGTTGAATGTGTATATCCACACTGAAATGTCAAAAGTTATGATAGAATTGTGCAAATATTCAGATCGCAGTAGCAACATATCAGTAATGTATAAAAGGGTAATGCATTATCAGGACTTGCATTTGTATTCAAGTGATCCACATGAAAAAAAATTTGGAGTGATTTTAACCACAAGATGGGAATGAACAGACTTTGACTGCAGAATGCTACACTGCTGGCCACCATAAATGCAACACCCCGAAGGAAGCATGCAGATAACATGAAGTTTAGAACATGCATTAGCGGATGTCAGATATGCAAATGATTAGAATTTCAGCTCAGACACACATCACGTGCGCCTATGGCGCCACTTCAAAGAGCTATTTAAGGCTTGGAGATTTCGACGATTTCAAGTTCGACAATTGTGTTTTTCTTGTGGTTTTTTCAAAAAACGATCAGTTATGTCTCGTAGAAAACAGCGATCAGCTTTTGATCAAGTATCCGAGTTCGACAGAGGAAGGATAGTGGCCTACCGAGATTGTGGATTATCTGTCAGGGAAATCGTTAGTCGTGTTGGACGAAACCAAACAACTGTAATGCGGATATGTGACCGTTGGATGCAGGAGGGTACGACGGATCGACGTGGTCGATCACATCCACCTCAGTGCACCACTTCACATGAGGACAGGCAAATTGTACGCATGGCAGTGACGGATCGCTCAGTCACATCACGAACCATATCACAGCACATTGAATCTGTAACGCATCATTCAGTGTCTGCACGTACCATTCGACACCGTTTACAGCAGAGTGGTTTCTCCGCAAGACGTCCATCACTTGGTCTACCCTTGACGCAGAACCACAG
>BMAV01018360.1:490769-515162 GCA_019973955.1 Trichonephila inaurata madagascariensis | reverse complement strand
CACACACACACACACACACACCATTTCTTCGTAGTTCACTTTCTTTCAAAGACATTTGACTTTCTATTGGTTTTTCCTTTTTACTTCTGCTTTAAATTAAAAAAAATGTCTTGTAATATCTGTCCTGCGACAAAAGTTACCATATTTATATGAAAAAAATAATATTCAGTTGGTAAGGAAAGTTGAATACCCAGTACTTTGGTTCATTGAACATTTCTAGAAATATACGATAAGAACACATAAAAGTGTATAAAAAATAAGGTGTATGTGAAAATGAGAAATAATTCAATTATTTTTATAAAATTTACATTTCAGTCACGCAAAAAACTGTTAATGAATTGAATAAAAATAATTGCTTTATATATATATATACAAATAAAATACACACAATCTGGTAAGTAATCTTGTAAGGAGGTTACAATATTGAGAGAATTTTAGTTTTATTCTCTTATATAACAACTAATTGGTTGATAATATTTTAACTTAATTTCTTAGCTAATTCGAATTCGATAAATAAAAAAGGGTTATTCTCGTCTAAATCTCAGGTAATTATACGTTTATTTTTACTTTTGAGAAATATCCTTTTGCAGTTGCGATGGTAGCTGGTTAGATTAGTATAACTTTCCGAATACTGATATAATTTTCACACAAATAAAATAAATTACTTTTAAGCAAATATATCATAGTATTATTGCATATATAATGATATTGTAGTATTACTAAAAATTTTCAATAATATACTGGAATTCTGATAAGCAAAACTCATAAATAATTTTGCGTTCGTTAGATAAATCGATTTCAATCGGTATTGACTGGCAAAATGATATAAATGTTTTTCTTCTTTTTTATAAAAAGCGCCTTCACTTAGTTTTTGAATATTATTTGATTTATAAAAAACATATTTGATGTAACACAAAAAATATTGCAATGGTTATAAAAAATGCTTTTGAAGCATTTCATCAGTATATAAGAAGTATTTTTATATTTTCTGAAGAGACTATCTTAATTATCTCAAACATACCCTACCCATATTTCAATTTGTTATATCTGCATTGTTTTCTAAATCCGTATGTAAAGCTTTGATACCTAAGCTAATAAAATATTCAGTAAATGAAATGTTCGAATTATAATGAACTATTGTCAAGTTTCAGGAAGCTTTTAGAAGAGCTAGCTGGTGGGAAAATACGACTAGAAAATAGAACATGTATGAATATAGTTATTATTATGAATGGCAGGGAGATTTAGACTTAATAGATGTAGTATGAAAAACAACCTATATATATACAAATTCTTGATCTGAATATTTATTATTTTGACAGCATTAGAAATGAATGATATATTTTAAGAGTTTCTTTAATAATATATAAAGTAATCCAATTACTTCTATATTATAATCTATTTTATAGAGCACTAAATATTTAAAAAATAAAGCAACAATAGCAAATATTTCACCTTATGTAATTAGTTTGGGCTGTGGCTCTCTCGAAAGTAATTTATTCCAAAACTAATAAAAATTAGATAACTATATGACTTTTATATATTATAAAGAAACCTTTTTTTATTAGATTCAGAGCACACGAGGAATTATTTAAAAATTATCTACTTTCAGTTTCGAAAAAAAAATCTTAGCAATTACCACTTTAATCATAAAGAAACTTATTGTTTACTTCACACTATACAGAACAAAGTTGTTCATTCTTTTAACAAGGAATTCCCTCACCTTTACACAAGACAGAAAGAATAATTTCCGATTCATTAACGGACTATGTAAACAATTAATCATTTCATGCCCCGTAACGTTTATTTTCTATTAAGCTCCACATTCAAATGGCATAATTGCTAAGTCCACTAACGAAACACATCGTTAACACTGGTCAGTAGATACATTACTGAAACTTCTGCAAACAGTGTTTGTGGCTTTAAAAGAGAAAAGAAAACAAAAGATATAAATCCTTATAATAAAGAAAAAGAGAAAGAGAAGTCTCTTTGCATAAACTAACCTACTCCTGTTTTCATTGTTAAGTCAACAATTGCCATAGCGAAAGGGAAAGCCTAGTCGCCGGAACTTAGTTGTTTTAGCCCTGAAAAGGAAGATAAGATTTAATAGGGCATTTTTAGCGGCAAAATTCATTATTTTGTTTATTGCTTCTTCGCGCTGTTTTTATCTGTGTTGCTCGTAGAGTTGAATTCAAAAACCGTTTCCACGTGCTCTGAATTTACGATATGGAGAACTATTTTTCCAGTATGTTTCTTATTGTTAGAAGCGAGTGCTTGAATGGTAAATGATGTAGTTAAGTTTTTCAGTATGGCATATTTATAGTTGGAAGTAAAACGCTGTGTTATGCGTACAGATTCGGATCCTTTATTTAAAATATACAGTCCACTGACCGTGGTCTGGGTATAACTTAAATAGTCCTTGTTATCTACTTTAAGTCATAAATAATTTTTTTTCGGTCTTAAGCTTAAGTTTCAAAACTACTTAATATGCTACTTAGAGCTCTGCATTGTTAGCTCGTAGAGGAAACTATTATTTACATGATCTATTTTAAAACAATTGAAATTTGAGCTACGTAATACTTAACCTAATGTACCAAAAGCTCCCAAATCTTGCCAGAAATATGTAAGAATTCAAATGGCGTGAATTTAAAACAAAATGTGATGAAAATATTGTAAACTGCGGGAGTCTGTAAGTTAATGGACTGAATTAAAGAAAAAATAGTGAAATTGCTTTAGCTTCAAGTGTAAATAATGCATATTTCCATCAGGTTGCGTTTATATAAAGTCTTCTGCATAAGTCACAAACTATTGTGCCAGAAAAATATTGTCTGCATTTATTGTTTGTAATTTCTTCGTACCTCTAATGTAAATCTATATTATTGACTTCTATTCTTTCACTCTGCTAACATTATTGCGGGAATAGAATTGTTCAAAAAAATGTTCTACTGTGTGGCACGCTGAATGATATTGGTAGATTGGTTTGGCACGCCCCAGTTAAAAGATTGCCGACCTCTGCGTTAGACCAACGGTCTCCAAAACATAGTACCCAAAGTGATGCTTGGTAGTACGCCGAAAAAAGAAGGCCCACGATCACTTTTGAATTACTGATCATGTATCATGTGAATGTGAGACTTTCTAATTGATTGTGCTGCGTTTGGTTTCACTGAAATCTGGGAAGCTGAACATCATAAGTGTACCAGCTTTAAAGTGCATGCGAAAAAAGGGAAACCAAACCTTTGCACAGATGAAAGAAAGAAGAAATTACTACATATTGTCCACGTCAAAGTCTAATTCAAAATGTAAATAAATTATTTACTTTTCACCACGATCACACACACATACAGCGAAGTCTTAAGACTTCTTGAGGGCTTGGAACTTTATGCAAAAGTAGACCTGCAGTATATAGCACACGTTGAAAAAAAAACTCGTACAAATGGCACGTACACACATTGTGGAGGACCTGTGCCATGTAAACACTTTCCCCAGATAGACCGAAAAAAATACATTCCTTTCCAAATTCTAGAGAAACAAACAACTTTCGAGTACTTTTGCACTCTGATGAATGAATATTATGTTAAAACACGTTCTTGCTGTTCATTCAATCGTAGAATACAACAATCCATTGGTTCTAAGATTAAGCGGTGGTCCGTGTCGATAAATAATAGATTCGACATTTAACAAAAACACCCTTAAAACTTCAACATTTTCTTTCTCCTCGCCCGCCAAAACTTTAAAATAAAACATTGAACACCATGATCATCTCTCCATTCCATAATTTATACCAGAGTTTCTTAAACTAGTTGTGACCAAAAACTTTAGGATTTTTGATATGTCTTTTTGCATTAAATAACTTGTTCGCCAATAATATTAATAATAATAATTTAATTGCATATTTAGATTTTCTTATTGGAGTACTTCGTCCGGCAGTGTCGACTATTACTTCAAAATTTAATAATATAATTAAAAATATTCAAGCACATCCTTTAAATTCATACTTAAATTTTCCTTATACTATAGTTAATGAAAGGTGATGAGACTTAAGGTATCCGACTACGTTCGGAACCGTGATTTTGCAAGAGCTTATAAATGGATAATATTTATGATATTTAGTGTCACTTAGATTTGAAAATGTATATAAAATTGTTTTAAGAATAGTATTACAATAAAAAATTATTTAAGTACAATATTTTGACAAAAAATGAACATAGAATGACCCATTTTCAAAATGTTCTCCTTTTGTGAAAAATGCTTTTATTATATAATAATATTTCGCCTGTATATAGATTAGAGCTCTGTACAGAGGCACAACTAGAATTTTTGAAATATATAACTTAGAAGTGGGTTTATCCATGTTTTACGAAAGCAGAGGGGAGAAATTTTAAGAAAAAAATGCTGATAATTATTTCAATGGGTTGTAACTCTGAAAATGATGTGAATTTTTCAAAAATCATATTTGAGCCTCTGTACAGAGGTCTGAGCTATATACAGGCAAAATATTATTATAATAGAAGCATTTTTCACAAAAGGAGAACATTTTGAAAAAAAGTTGTTCTAAGGTTATTCTAATTCAGGCAAAATATTATTATAATAGAAACATTTTTCACAAAAGGAGAACATTTTGAAAAAAGGTTATTCTAAGTTAATTTTTTGCCGAAATATTATATTTAAATAACTTTTTTGTCACAATGTCCTTAAGACAATTTTATACATGTATTCTAAACTAAGTGACACTAAATATCATGAAAATTATCCATTTATGTGCTTTTTTAAAATCACGTTTTTGAACGTAGTCGGATACCTTAAGAAGTGAACTCAAAATGATTACTCTCAATATACACCGATTATAGTTCATACATTATTTACGTATAACTATATTATATGTTTCTTTATTTTGATAATTAAAATTCTATAACTTTATATTCAAAGTAAAAAACTTATTGCAGATATTTATTACAGCAAAACAATAATATGCTACAAATAAAACATGTATAGAAGAGCCTCAGTAAGTGTAAATTTTGCGCAATACTTATGTGGTCGCACAAAGTTTTGTACAAAAAATGGGGTAGCCACCCCAAAAAGTTTAAGAACCCTTGATTTAGACAAATAAGTAAATTGCAACATTCAACTTATGAATTTAATTTGTTAATAAATCGTAATTTTTTTTTAAAAGCATTCATACAGAGTTTTTACTTATAGAATTTAGATTATTTAGTAGGTATTAGGAATCACGAACATAACTGAAATCTCTTCGATTCAAATATGATAAAAATTAAGTTATATATATATATATATATATATATATATATATATATATACACACAGTCAAACCTCTATATTGCGAATTTTTCTATATAGTGAACTTTTTTTCTGGAACCAAGTACATTTCACGATTTTCTTCGGAAAATAATCTCTCTATAGCGAAGTGCATTTTCTACATAACGAACTTTTTTCTTCTGATTCAATTTTTTTCTCCCTATTTTAAAAATATTTCTGGGCATTTCAAGTTATTATCTCTTTTAACACATTTTATGGAGTTAATAAATCTTGAACTGGTTTTATTAGATGCCTAACTCACCGAAAGTAATAGAGTTCTGGGAATTTTGGGGCATTGCAAGGATGTGAGGCTTATTATGAAACAAAGCATCTTTTCGAACAAAAAACTCAAACAAAATTAACAGATTTTATGAGTAATTAAATTTAAGGACGCATGTGTTTCGAATTATTAAATGATGTATGTTTAAAATTATTTGCATGCTTTAAATTAAAAAATGTCCTTAAAATTCCTTAATTTTAATATAAAATTATTTTCTTAATGTTGAAAATACAGTATATTCTTCAACATTATTTTTTATTGTTTTCCTCACAGTTTTTCCTTTTTTGTGTGTGAGTAAGATATTTAAAATAAATAGATATTAATATAAAAAGGTGTGGATAATTACTTTTTTTAATATACAGTGTTTATGAACTTAAAATTTGTTTTACGTGGTTTATATATAAAGTATATTGAAAGATGAACCTCTATATAACGAATTTTCCGTATAACGAACTTTTTCTTAGGGATATAGATATATATTACGTAAGAAGGAAAAGACAGCAGCAAAAAGTAGTCAGAAAGTAAAGAAACTCGACAAATAGAGAAAGACAGCAATAAACAATGATGTTTATTTTCAAATGATACGTGAAATAGAGAGAGAGAACAATGTGAGTTCAGAGTAGGGTTGTAGGACCACCGGGGTTGGCGTTACAAATTAAAATATTTTGAAAGCGTCAATAATTACGTACTTTAATATTTTCCTTTTCAAATTACAATTCACTTTAACGTATATTGGTGACGTGTAGATTAACACACAAGTTATGAATGGGCGGAATGCGCACTAAATGGATTGTGAACAAGGAAATAATTACTTCGAAACCGGGTAAAAGTTGATCGTGTTTGAATTCAATGTAATCTTTTTTTTTCTCTTTCCCGTTATGTAAATAATATCAATTTCGTATCCAATTACATTCCGTTTCTTTCTTCCTTGATTACACGGCTCGGAAGGTTTGAAGAAAACCTAGCACATATATTTTGCTTTGTTTATTAATTACTTTAATTGTTATAATAGTATGATTTTGATGAGGCAAGAAATATATAAAAAATAGGAAGTATTAAAAATAAAATAATCTGTAAAGGAATAATGTTGTTTTTTTAATGTATTAAATGTTAAATCCTTAACTTCAAACAATTACTTTTAAAAATTCTTTTTTTATTTTATAATCTAATTTCAAAATTTACTTTCATTAGTTAATAAAAAAAAAGTCTGTTAAAGAGATTTAAGATAGTCAAATCGTCAAAAATATGGGTTTTTTTTGTAAAGAAACATTCTGCTTAGAACATATAAAAATAAACTGAAATCTGTGTATATTAAAGATATATTAAAATATATTCATGAAAATGTTGTTCATTTTGGAAACTTAGAGCTCTCGCATTATTTTTGCCTAAATGTAAATAGTGCTTAAAAGAACAACTTTAAAATAATTTTTTTTCAGGAAGCTATATTTCGATGTTACTCTAAGAATTTTCCTGTTAATGAATTTTATAGGTATTTTCTCTCTCTTCTGAATAATTTTAAAATACAAGGTTTCGCAATGAATTAACTACACTCTTAAGTAAAGGTTCCGGAATATTTTCCTACTTTTTCAAATTGATTACATTCATATTCTGAACGATATTGTTTGCTCTTTTCGTACTTTAGGTCAAGAATGATGCATGTCCAGGATATAACATAAATCCTATATATATCTAACCTTTTCCTTTACTTGTTTATATTACTGGGCAGAAATAAGAAAAAAAAAGCACAGTTTTATTTATTTATTTTTTTTGTAGAAACTAAAATTGATTTCTAAAAATGTAAAACTCAATAACTCCTATAGTATTAAACATTAATCTACTTACTTAGAAGTAAGAAATTTAAAAATACCACATAAATAATTTGTACAATATAATTGATAATAACTAAAAATTATAAAAAAAATAGTATATACCAACTTCCCAATAAACATTCAAAACAATGGCAACCGTAATATAGCCTTTAAGGATAAAACTCTTCAAAAATGTTCTTCAAAGAAAGCAAAAGTATATTGTACTTAGAAAATATGAAAACAACATGAATTATTTTTTTGGAAGAAGATAAAATGTAAAACTAAAATTAAAAAACCTATAAATTTGAAAAAATATCCAACAAATTAGCTTGTGATGACATTTATGATAAAGTAGATTGATAAATAGATATTAAGATGCACATTAAGAAATATATACTTTTTCAAACCAACAACAATAAATTTATTACAAATTCCATATATTAAGAAAAATTAAAAAGGGATGGTCATTTTCCCAGCTACAACTTGTTTTTTTTAAATATTATTTATATCACTATCTTTATTAATGGAATAAGTGTTACGCAATGAATACTTGAGAATAACGTTCTGGTAAATAGATATATAACAAGTAGTAAATATTTTTTAAAGTCAATTCTTACTTTGGTGGCGGCATCTCTTGCAGCTAGTTCTAACTTCATCAGAAGTAGCGTAGAATAAATTTAAAAATAAAACTTAATTAATGACTTAGCATTTGAAAAAGCTGTATTAACACCAAATGTCATCCACTACAAGTTTAAAAAAATGTATTTGAACTTGAGTTGTTGAAAAAAAAGTATTTTATTAGAGATTGAAAATGTGAACAAGATATATAGAGAGTGTGAGCTAGTAGTAGGAATTGAAATATTATGGTCGGTCTACCAAAAACTTAATGATAATATTAAAAGCATCTTTTTCTCTCTCTCCCTTTTTTTAACAAAAATAGTTAGTTCTGTTTAATTTAAGACCCATTACATGTAACGTTGTATCTATGTAATATATATCAAGTCGATTTTATATAAGTTCTAATAGAATTTAAGTAATTAGGATAAAAAGAAATATATGTCGCTATTCGAAGAATATTCCACAAAAGAATAGTTTCAGCACAAAACAAATAAAAGGGTGGTTCCTATCTTGCTGCGACTTTTTGCTTTTTTACTGTATTTTTTATTGGTAGCTTATATTACTATTATTATAATATATATATATATATATATATATATATAATGTTACAAAGGAAGACGGGAAAATTTCAGAAAAACAGTTTTTTTTTTCTTTTATTCGTGAGTCAGTTTTCTACAACTTCTCAGCAATGCAAATAAATACCAACTCCCCCGGATTTTAAGTTGGTTTATATATTTATTCCAAATTGCTAAGTTATCCTCTTTTAGTTTAGGTTTCTAATGAAGAGTAACGTGTGGGAAATTTTACGGTCTATGACCATAAAGGGAAATGAAATGGAATCGGAATTTGTATGTTGAATGACCCTTTCTGAGAAAGTACTACATCAGAGTCCCGAAAAATCTGCATATGTCTAATTTGGACCGAAGTGTGAACGAATTTGGGAAAATGCCGGGTTATCGAGAATGGGATTAGAAAAAATAAGTACGAGTGTATCCTCAGAAAATATTATACTGAACATATTGTTTATTTTCTGTAGAGAATACTACAGAAAATAAACTGCACAAATACCCAAATACTGTCCCAAAAGAAAAAAAAAAGATATAAAGCATTTAATGCATAAAAAGGAAAATTAATGCAGTAATTTACCTGATTAGACACACCTCAGAAAAATATTTTATGAAAGTACAAATATGTCTACACTGAATATTACGTACCCTAATTTGCAAAATCTGCCTATTTAAAAAAAAAAAAAAACATAATGTCCTATAGCTTTTCGTACCACACTCACCGTTGTGCTGCTTCATCAGAAAGACGACGAAAGTACAGTAAGTACATTTTCGAAAAACCTTGTTCAAAATACTAAAGGGTGTGTGTGTGGCTTCGGCAGCTTTTAGTCCCTCAGTATATGATATTTTAGGTGTGTGGTGGTGTGATATCTATATAAACTAGAACCAAACATCACGCGAAGATGATCGTTTTGGCGGGGTCGATAAAGTACTTGCGTACGGAACGGAAGGTACCCAGATCAAATCTTCCTTCCTTCATTGGTGATCCTGGCCGTACAAAAGAACCGCACTCTTTGCGTGATGCAGTAGTGGAGACATCTATCCACCGCAAAAGAAACCAAGCCATCCAACATTGACGCAATAAAGCCATCTCACACAAATGACGCAATTCTCAACTCGTCACGCACGATGAAGCAACCCACAAAGTGACGCAACTGCTCACATGCTCGCCACGAATATGGTATTGTTCATTCGCCTGTTTGCCGAATTACTGGTATGGGGGTATGTGGCGGGGTGTGATACCAATATAAACTAGTACCAAACATCACGCGAAGACGATCGTTTTGGCGTGGTCGATAAAGTACTTGCGTACGGAACAGAAGGTACCCAGATCGAATCTTCCTTTCTTCAGGTGTTTGCACGGTTTCCTAGCCGTTAGCCCTATCATTTTCCAGCATTTTTCATTAACTGTGACAGCTGCAATAATTTCTGCATCGGGCATAATGTCTTGCTGGGTGTCGTTCAAAGAGCAAGGGTGTGGCCGTGTTATCCGAGCTACTAGGTTCTCGAGCGTCTAGTTCTTGGGACTCTACTGCAGCTATTTAATTTTAAGCGTGAATATGAACGGTGGGAAAATAAATATTTAATGGGAAGATATAACTTAATTATTCTTATATGTGTATATATAATTCTTTATATATAAAATTCTATGTTAGACTCTATAAAGCTGTTAGAATAATATTTAAATGAAATGTTACTTTAATCAATTTTTTTATGTGGCTTATGAATATTATAATTAAACTTATATAAAAAATCAAAACATTCATTTTTTTTTTCATTTTATACACATGAAAGGAAATTATATTTGAAACATATTTAGGTATTTTAAAATCTCTTTTGAAATTATGCCTTTTTATGTAATTCAGTATGCAAATTACTCTGGCAGTTTCTTCCTTCAACAAAGTATTTCAGACTTTCGTTTTCAAGAATTCTCTCTTATTTTCAGAAATTCTTGGAGATGAAAACATTTTTTTAAATGTCTTATCAAGTAATTGAAAAAAATGTTGAAAAACTGCTTATGCGATAGAAGTATTGAATAACAACCTAGAACTTGATTTCTTTTCTAACTATAAAATAGCATAATTTTTGATGAGCTATTTCTTAAAACACACACACACACAAGTAATATAAGAAATTAAGTCAATTCCCACTTTGAATGGATGAATAGAAAGTATTTTATTAACGATTGAAAATTTGAGCAAGGTATATATAAGGAGAGTGAATTAATAATAGGAATTGAAAAAAAGAGCATGATTGGTCTGCATTGTTGTAACAATGCCCACCCGATTTGGCTAGTTTGGCTGAAAAACCGGTTTTAGATGCCAACTTTTGTCATTGTTTTAACAGTTACATTGTTACAAATATAGAGACGAATCTAAGTTGGCGTCGAAAACCGATAATTAATTTATTTTAATTGATGAATTAATATTTGAAAAAATTCTATTAACATCAAGTGTCATTATTTGAACTTGATTGGATGAATAGAAAGTATTTTATTAACGATTGAAAATTTGAACAAGATATATAAATATATATATAGGGAGAGAG
Source organism: Trichonephila inaurata madagascariensis (assembly GCA_019973955.1). Taxonomy (NCBI): domain Eukaryota; kingdom Metazoa; phylum Arthropoda; class Arachnida; order Araneae; family Nephilidae; genus Trichonephila; species Trichonephila inaurata. Next base: position 504,033 of record BMAV01018360.1, on the reverse strand, counting down.
TGAGCTTATAGTAGGAATTGAATAAGAAATTATTAAATATGATAAAAATGAATAATTTATGTTTCATTTTAATGTCCAAAAAGAGAAAATAATCTCTTTAGAACAGAAGGATGAACCTATGTCCTCCCTTTTTTTATACGGGTAAAATTTCTAGGTTTTATATCAAAAATTTCACAAAGAAAACAATATTGAACCATTCAATCTTTTGAGAGTTCTTTGCCTTGCTAATATTCTTTGCAAATGTAGAGACCCTCTTTCTGCTCTGTGTTAAAACCCTTCTTTTGTTGAATGTCCTTAGAAAAATTAAACTTCCACGATCTTCTGTAGATTCCTTTTGGTTCTAATGCCCGGATGAAATTATACTAATTTCACAGACCTATTTTGGTGTCCTGGTTCTTTTAAAAAGGAGCCACGAACTTTCAAAAAGCATAATAATGTACCATTAAGGTAGCAAATAGCAGCAATACGTCACTTTAAAGTGTGTTTGAAATGACATGTAGGTGTTTCCTTCGCAAATTGGACTGCTTCTTCTGTTTTCCTCCAGCTCGTTGTAATTTGATGGATGATAGCAATTTACGCATTGACTCGATGACCGTTCACGCTTCAGGGGACCTATCTTAATCCCAAAGGTATCCCGATGTCCATTTCCAGAATTGTTTTTATATTTTCACGGGCGTTTTAGAGATATTAGAGAAATGATGCCGAACTGTAAGTGAAGAATTTCATATTTGTTTATTGTTCCGAAGAGGAAACAACCTGTATATCTATATCTGATGGGCATGTTATTACTGGAATAGCTTTATCGTGATAATGATGTTTCGATATATTGGTGGTAAAAATACTTTATAGCAATCGAATTTTATTGTAAGCAATATAAAAAAAGTGGTTGCTTTCTATGATAGCTCAAGTTGTGTTTGATACAGGTTTGAAATGAAAAAATACGCACGAAAAATTTTCTGCAATTGATGAACGAACGATAAGATTTTCAGATGCAATTTCAAAGCTATAATTAAGTTATAAATCCACCTTCTGTTTATTATTGATAAATTATTACAAGTTATTTTGAATTGCTCCCAAAATCACATGTTTTTCTCGATTTGATAATAAATTTAATTATCAAAACCAGAAATTTCATTTCTTATCATAATTTATGTTATAAGTTAGCTGTATGTAATTTCTTCATTAATGAAAAAAGAATTTGAAATTCATAATTAATTAAAGCATTTTTTGTTAAAAAAAATTCTGAATTATATATTTAGTTGTATCTATTGTATGATATGATCTGAACGTGTATCATAATTAAGTAACAAAGTGAGAATAGAGAAATTAAAAAAGTATTACATCACATAAGTGTTGTATATTAATGTTATCTTTTATGTGGTTTTTTCTGTTTTCTTATAAACAATACTTTTCTGTCCTTTTTTTTTTATTTATTCTTCTCGATTTATTTAAAAAAAATATTTAGATTTGCAACATTAATTACCTTTCTGGTAGTTTTTTAAAAAATTTTCGTGTTAACACATAATTTTGTAATTATTCTTGCAAGCGTATGGATGTGTTCCTAAATCATTATTTAACTAGGCCATTGAAATAATTTGGAATTGGAACTACATTTCAATAAACATTAATATGTTATTAATTGAAGTGGATGCTATGGCCTGATAATCATGGATTCTTTGCAGGGGTGTAATGAGTTCGAGCCTAGTGCCACTCAGACTCGCCACGTAAAGAGGCAGATACAATTTAAACCTGTTGAGGCTCAAAGTCCCCCCCCCCCCACGTTGGTGTGGTGTGGAAGTTTGGAGAGGGAGTGTCGGCTCTGTTATCATTCTCGTCATTTGAGCAAGATTCTCAAAATTAAGAGGTTTGTTCACGTACACGTATGTATATCGTGCAATTACCTTTAAATTTACATTTTGTTATTTAACAGTCTTCTGTTGTTTAAAATGTAAACTTTGATTTTTTTTCAATAAAGACAGGACGTGGGGCAGGTTGTTTCTCGAGGGATCGGTTTTTAGCTCAAAACCCTCTTCGGGTGAGGTCGGTTCCTTTGGGAATTCCGCCAATATTCCTCGTATTGTGCTTTTTTTTTGGCAGCATTAGTAGACACTCGGTCACGTTATTAAATCAAGATGTAATCTTAGGTAAGAACAAATACAAAATGTCAGTTTGAAAAGATTAGGCCCTCTTAAGGCTAAATGTGTTAATCATTTGCATTGTGTAAAAATTCATAACAATTGTAAATGATATCTTACATTTATATTCCATAACATAGCAATTATAATAGCTTGTTGATAAAACATTTCCTGAAAGCTAAAATAAGTAAAACAAAAGTTTTATCAGGGAAACAAAAAAGAAAAAAAGTATTTTCATACCCGTTATTTTACAGACAGAAATATTTTATCTCTTTCCATAGCATTTGAAAAAAGAAAAAAAAATGATACAATTACTTTCGTCATGAATGAAGTAAAGATATTTTGCGCGATTTTTTTCTTTACGCATATTCTAAAAGTGATACTACGTTTCTGGGTGCTATCTACGACAATACAACATTTCAAGGTTGAAGTGATTTATGCATTTATCTAATACTCACGAAGAGGACGGGAATTTCGTGTTGCGATTAAGAGCCTAACCTTGTTCTAAATGCCGTTATCTTTTTAAAATCATTTATTATTATTTTTTTTTCGCTTTAAACTTTAACCCATTGTAGATAACATTATATTTTAGGTGATACGATTTTAAACATTATGATTCAAGTTGTTTCCATACTTAATGGGATATATTTTTGAAACATATTTACTTTACGAAATGTACGTTATGCAAGAACTGAAATATTTTCAACTGCTACGAAGTAAAATGTGGATCTAAACATGAAATGTAGTGATGTATTGTAAATTGCATACGCTAATTTATCAAACCGAACACCCTTTTTAAAATTTTGAGTGCAATGTGTAATACTTAACCCATTGCTTAAAGTATCCGACTACGTTCGGAACCCTGATTTGAAAAAAGCGCATAAATTGATAATTTTCATGATATTTAGTGTCATTTAGATTAGAATACATGTATAAAAGTGTTTTAAGGACATTTTGACAAAAAAAATTTATTTAAATACAATATTTTGGTAAAAAATTAACTTAGAATAACCTTTTTTCAAAATGTTCTCCTTTTATAAAAAATGTTTCTAAATAATAATATTTTGTGTGTGTGTGTGCGTGTGTGCTTATATAAACTAAAGACTTCTCCAGAGAGTCTGAACTATTTTGTTTAAAAAATTCACATTATTTTCAGAGTTACAACCAATTTAAATAATTTTCGGCGTTTTTTTCTTAAAATTTCTCCCCTCTGTTGTCGTAAAACATGTATAAACCCACTTCTAAGTTATATATTTTAAAAATTCTATTTGAGTCTCTGTACAGAGGTCTGAGTTATATACAGACAAAATATTATTATAATAAAAGCAGTTTTCACAAAAAGGAGAATATTTTGAAAATGGGTCATTCTATGTTCATTTTTTGTCAAAAAATTAAACTTAAATAATTTTTTATTGTAATACTGTTCTTAAAACAATTTTATATACATTTTCTAATCTAGGTGACACCAAATATCATAAATATTATCCATTTATACGCTTTTGAAAAATCACGGTTCTGAAAGCAATCGGATACCTTAATTACGTGTGTTATTTTCTTAAAGGGGTAAAATGTTTGTTCCCTTATTTTCTAAGTTTCTTCCATAAAAGGAACTTTTTAAAAAATTTTTAAAGTGAAAATGCTGTTTCAAAGAATATTTTTATTTTAAAATTTGATTTGTGTGAGTTAAATGCATGTTTAAAATAAAAAAAATAGCAATTAGGCACTGTAGAGCTCATTAAATTCATTCATTTTGCAAAGCTGTGCGTTAAACCGTTTGGTTATTAATCTCTTCTAATAATTTTTTTTCAAATTACATTTTTAAGGAAGTATCATGATACCATTTAAAATTATTTCAAGAGTTACACTAGTTGTAATTAGACATTGATCAATCATTATTTAAGCAGTCCTCTGATGACTATTCCTAAATATTTTCTCTGTTACAAGCCATGTAAAAACAATCTTTTTTCCTCCTTATATTATTTCCAATGATTAATGACTTAAAACAGACTACGGTTCAATAACAATTACCCTCTGCGATGCACTTTTTGTTTTATTTTTGTACCATGCATTTATGATACCGTATTATTGTTTTTGTTAATTAATTTCATCGCGTAATTTTCCTTACAAATTGGTTAACGGCAAAGGATGAAAAGTTGACATAAAGGAGCTCTGCAATAGACTTTCATTATTGAATAAGAAATGAATATCGTAATTTCTGTTGTATATTTTTGTCAATAATAAGCAGTAAGTTTTATCGATATATATAATTATGCGTATTTTCATCATTATTTATGTGTATATTATTTTGATAAATTTATTAAATACATACTGTTCTTGATTTATAATTTCTCAATAATCGTTTCTCTGGTTTCTTGATTGAGGCTTTAAAGCTTTTTAATTTTTTTTAAAAAAATGTGCTTTCTTCAATAAATATATTTATAAAAACTAGTGAAAAAAATCCACGAACTTTTTGCTTGTCAGAAATTGGCTCGTGGTCGTTAATGAATTTAACGTATTTGTTATAAAGTTTTAAGAAAATAAATAAATTGAGCGTACGATAAATGAAAAGATAATTATTGCATTTTTGAGAAATTTTTGTTCCAATACATATGAATAACTCTTTTTTTAAACCACTTTCTAGATAAATTTGAATACACATCTTTGAATGCACATTAAATCTGCTCTTTTTAAATTATCACAGCTTGTTGAGGAGTTTGTATTAAAGCTCGTTGATTTTGCTCCTTTTCTTCAGTAGCAGAAATAATTGTATTGTTGGTAAATCATTTTATATTTTTATTTGATTCAAGCAGAAACTGTAGATATAATAAGCAGAATAATTATAAGTATTGCCATTATGAAAAAAAGGCCATTCACAATCCTAGTACTTTAATTTACTTATATTTTGTGCTGAAATTATAATTTGTATAATAAATAATTTTAAATTTCATTTGATACAGTTGTTATTCACTATTAGTCGTGCAAAATAGATTTTACAATAACTAAGGACTTAGAATTTTTTTTAAATATCAACATTCTAAAACGTTTTAAAGAATATTTCCACATCTGCTAATATGAATTGCTCGAGGGTGGAAATTACATCGATAAAAACCATAATGTATATTATAGTAATAAGCATAATACTAGTAACAACAACAATTGACATTGCATTCAGTTTCGAAGAGAAAGAAAGTACCTTACAGTATCATTTTAATTTTGAAAGTTGGCTTATATTATCAAAATTCTTTAATTTATAAGAATAACAGCAAATATTATCAATTAAAATATTTTCGTTGTTTTTCACATCTTCTGTGTTCTATGACATATTATTAGCTGAGAATGTTGATGAAAGATTTGGAATGATTGTTAATTAGATATTTCTTTACGATAAAATATGTAACTCACCAGTTCCGCTATTAAATTTCCTTTTAAATCAGTAATGTGTATAATGTAAAATTCCATTTTTAATATATTCTAAGATTTTAAAAACTCCATGTATTAGAATTCAAAATCTGTTTCTAAATTTAGAGATGGGGTCATATTTGTATAGCATACGCCCTTTATTAGCAAGCTCAAGACTCATATTTGTGATTTTAGAATGTTTCATTGATATGCTTCCGATTCTCTTTTAAGGTTGTCCGTTACACTACCTTTTAGGGGTTCTAAAATTAGAAACTAATGGAACTCTTAGAAATTCTAAAAGAATGTACGTGTATCATAAATATTAATATGTATGGTAAGGAAGAATCCTAGAAAGGAGCTAGGGGCATTAAGGACATGTAAATTTGCAGAACGGAAATTAATCGCCTTAAGGAAAGGCTGTTAGCGTGTTCGAGCGTATTTACTGTTTAAATAAAAATATAAATCGAAAATGGTACGAAGGGCTTCGAAATGTTTTTATATTGTAGCTAAATATGAAACAAGTTTAAATTCGCGGGCTTCGCCGTAGTGTTCCAGTTATAAACTCTTCATGGAAAGGGTTTTGGATACATGAAACAGTTTTTATTCCATAACTGAAAGCTACTAAAACTACATGTTTGTTTTTTATTTTTAAATGAACAGCACGACGATATAAAAACTTACTATAAATGATACGTATGATATAAAAGTACCGTATATTTCCGTGTATAAGCCGAGAATTTTTGGAACTTTCTTTAAAGTTAAAGTAATGGTATCTCCTCGTATACAGATTCATCGATTTTTAAGGAAACGTAGCTTAGGAAAAATGCTTTCTTTTAAAAAGAATATTTTCCATTACTTATGCACAAACAATTCTGATCTTTTAACTTTTAAAGAATTTTTATTCTAAAAGAAGAAAGTCACACAAATCCTTACAAGTTAGGATCAGAATTCGAATTTTCAATTAGTTCTTAAAATTTACATTAATTCTTTAGGATACTTGAATGCATGCGTTCATAATGCGGCGAATTTTTCCTCCCTTGCATGAAACATGGCCAATGCGAGCACTAGCTGTACACAAATTTCTTTTTCCTCCCATTTCCCAAATAAAAAACATGGCACAGATAGTAAGACTAGAACACATAGTGTACAAAATAATGAATAAATGATAAAGTGTGTTAGATTCAGATAGGATAACTGGAAATAAATGTATCGTCATTGACGCCTGGCGTTTTACTTTACAGCAATTTCATTGGAAACTATTTTACCCGCCTTAGCTCTTTGGCAACATTTTCGCCCTCATGGTGAAAAGTTTGAAAATTACAAGAATATTTTTCCAATTTGACTTAAATATGGGTTTTAGATTTAAAGTAAAATTTTTCAAAAAAAAAAAAAAAAATACTCATTCCCGATTTATATCCTGAAATATACACTAAATGAGTTTTTTATCAATAATTTTATGTAATATTATTCTTATTATATATTGGGAAGTAACTTTTATGTAATTATAACATAAAGCTGTATTTGGAAATACAATTATTCTACGTCAATAAAAAATTAAAAAATAGAGTGGAAAGAAGAAAAAACAACTTTAAAGAGATTTATACAAAAAATGCTCTAATACTGTTTGCCTGATTGTTATGAAATAGGATACAAGCAAAAATTAAATCAAATATTTATAAGAATTAATTTTCTACGACAAATTTGATTAACAGCGTGTTAAATATAAAACGCTATTATTAATTGTTGAGAAATATGTCTAATCACTAGATTCTGATGGGGTAAAAAAATAAAACGCTTAAGGTATCCGACTACGTTCGGAACCGTGATTTTAAAAAAGCGCATAAATGGATAATATTTTCATGATATTTAGTGTCACTTAGATTAGAATACATGTACAAAATTGTTTTAAGGACATTTTGACAAAAAAATTATTTAAATACAATATTTTGGCAAAAAATTAACTTAGAAAAACCTTCTTTCAAAATGTTCTCCTTTTATAAAAAATGCTTCTAAAATAATAATATTTTGTGTCAGTGTGTGTGTGTGATTATATAAAGTAAAGACTTCTCCAGAGAGTCTGAATTATGATTTTTGAAAAATTCACATTAATTTCAGAGTTACAACCCATTGAAATAATTATCGGCGTTCTTTTCTTACAATTTCTCCCCTTTGTTGTCGTAAAACATGGATGAAGCCACTTCTAAGTTATATATTTCAAAAATTCTAGTTGAGCCTCTCCACAGAGGTCTGAGCTATATACATGCAAAATATTATTATAAAAGAAATAGTTTTCACAAAAGGAGAATATTTTGAAAATTGGTCACTCTAAATTCATTTTTTGTCGAAACATTGTACTTAAAATAATTTTTTTTGTAATACTATTCTTAAAACAATTTTATATACATTTTCTAATCTAAGTGACACTAAATATCATAAATATTATCCATTTATACGCTTTTGCAAAATCACGGTTCCGACCGTAGTCGGATACCTTAAAATACGTTTTATGTTACTTCTTATGACATGTTATTCTTAAAGTTTATTTTTTGTTTTAGCTTAGGATTTGAAAAATATTTTTTTAAAGAAATTCTTTATCATATCTCAAAATTAAAAAAAAATAAAAATTTAAAAAATGCATCGAAAAACAATTTTATGAAAGTAATATAGAAGTATGCAATATTTTTATTAATACTTTTGCCTTCTTATGTCTTACTTGTAAGTAAGATAATAATTCATTTTTTTAAAAAGAAATTAACATTGGTAACATATATATATGCGTGACAACTAAAACACCGAATTATTATTTTTTCAATGTTCTAATAAAAAAGCATATAACAAGCTTTGTTAAGTGACTGATTGGTCAACGAACTTTTTAAGTAACTATACCTTGTTAACATATCAATCAGAGCAAATATAAATTAATTTAAATGATAATATTTTTTTTTTCTAATTTGACGTTTACAGAACAATAACAATCGAAAAATATTTATAAAAAAAAATCGCATAAACAATACAGTTCAGAAAGAAATGAAGAAAAAATAACATTCGTAACCATACCGAATATGTTATAATGAGACACATTATATAATGAGGATTTTAGTTAATCTAAGCCGTATTGAAGCTTCCGCCTTGCTCTTTTATCAATTGTTTAAATCGTAATTACTCATTTTGTCCATTTTCCCTTGCCCTTGTTTCCTTTTTTGTCCATTTTTAACGGATCACTGATAATCAGAAATTTTCGCTATTAATCTCTTGTTTATTTGTTATGTCCTTCGTGATGAATAGACATCATTTAAGGTCTGCTTTGTCATTGTATTCAACTGCATCCGGTGTTGAACGAATCGTGCATATCAATGAGATGGCAGTGTTGTGAGTGATTGATTTTTATTGCGATTAATTGATATAATTAAATTATTTTTCTTCAGTGTGATCACTATTAGGTTCGGGTCAAGGATCGGCTATTTTAGGATGGAACAAAGACCTATTTTTGTGTTCACTAGGTATTAATTATTGTAATCTGGAAATATATTTCCGACCGAAAAAATCACTAACCTAATTCATAAAAATGTTTTCGACTGAAAAAGCACTTCACTTAGAGAAAAAATTAATGGAATTTAAGAATTACGTTTATCTTAGAGACATAATAGATAAACTTGATAAAAAAAGAGACCGAGTATAAAAATCAAGCTTGCTGAGTAAAATTAACTTAAATACAAGCATAAACGTTAGTGAGGTGCGGGAGTATGGAGAATGGGATGCCAGCTGAGATGTCACTTGATCCTCACTCCTAGTCACTTGTGCATAGTTCAGAATTGCGAGGTCCGTTGCCAATAGACTTTATATTGATTCAGAATATGTTAAAGAACAATCAATCAATTTTATAAAATATGTCATGAAGATGGAAAATAACGAAATAATCTTAAAAAAAGTATACTTTCGGGGCTTATAATATGCTTTTTTAATTACAATGCTTTCATGGTAATAAGTAAATCTTCAAAATCACGTAGCTCATAAATTGAAGTTTATGAGCTTGACAGATGGTGACGTAGTAGTTATGTAATGGATACAAGTCCCGATTCCATCGACTACATTTATGAAGTATAACTTAACTCAGTGGCGCAACAGCCCATGTGGGCCAAGGCTAACGGTACTCAACTCAGTATTCGTGATCTTGGGCCCTGAGGTCCATGAGCAGATGTTAAGTTCCCTAGCAAGAGACCCCAATGTTGAGTTCTCAAGCAAGCTTGGTATTCATTTATCTACCCATTGAAGGGATGAAAGGCTGAGTCAAACTTACACAACCCGGGGATTGAATTTCGGACCTGTGGTGTGGATGTGCGATGTACTAAAAACTCATCCACTTGGCTTCTTCATGAAGAATAATGAACGCAAAATATAACATTGATTTTATGTCCTTACCAAAAGTTCATTACATGTGCAGTGTGAATTGATTGGTTAATTGCTTATTAATGAAGTACTTTTGAAGAAACACTATGGGACTGTTGACGGAATGTCCAAAAGAACCGATCCCACTTAAAAGGGCTTAGAGCTAGAATCTAGCCCCCTGAGGAAAACAAGCATACCCACACTCAGTCTTTATTGAGTTATATATTTTCTTTTTTTTACAAGAGAAAGTATTTTCAGACAAGTTTTAACAAACGGAACATATTTTGGAATTAATATCAAGTAACACCTAAATTGATCGATAAAGTGACTCACAATCAAATGACACACAAAGCGACACACTACAATCAAGTGACACAAATAGACTACACCTGATCTGACACCCTTTACCCACAATTTCCACACCTCGTAAACATGAATATTTTCAGTCTCAACAGATTCAGTGTACATGAGCTCTTTGACAATGTGGATCTTAAATGACCAATGAATTGACTGTAAGAACTCTGGTAACGGTTTCACCATTAAGACCACTCGGTTTAACCGTGAACGCATGTGAGTAATGTAGAAATCAAAAGAGTTATGCATCACTTAATGTGTCGTATTTTGATCGAGGTTCTAAATTTCAAAGTTTATCATCAGTAGTCGTTTTGTGGATTCACAGAGACGTTTATTCAAACCCACAAATCATTATTGAGTACGATTTTCTGGCTTCTAAAGTTAAGGTAAAAATCTTGCCATTTTGCAATCTCTGAATTTCAAGTAGCTACCAGTAACATAATATAAATCTCTGAAAGGAAAAATAACACGACGGAAAAAAATCACTTAATCAACTTCTCTTCGAATCTTCCCAAGGAATCTTAAACGAAAACCAGACATCTTCAACTAAGGCAAGAAGGGGGGAGGGGAGAAGGAAAAAAAGTATCCGCGCTTAGCTTTTTACCTTGTTAGCGGGCTTGAAACTTGCACAAACTTTTAATTATGCTAAACTGTTTAAAACAAATCTAGATTGTTGCGTGAATGGAATATTTTACTACCATTTCTGATTATTCTTTTTTGGCTCAGTGCAAAAGACTAGACAAGTCTGCAGGAAAGGTTAATGAATGCTCTGCAGTCTATATCCCCACTTTGTATGCCACCCGACCAGTTTCGTCCAATTAAATTAGCCTCCCTGCAAACTTTAGAATCTCATTAGCTCCCCGCCGGTTGCATGGTAGTCGGAATTGAGGTTGTGGTGACAATTGGTAAAATTAGGAATAGCATTTTTGTTCAATTTCGTTTCAGTTCGTGCATTGTTACAATGGTATTAATAAGTGGGTATATGTTAGATTTATATTACTTACTCATTTTTTTTTGTATCACAAACATGAGGTATATTGTTTGCGTTTCCACACGTACGTAGTAGACACAGTTTCAGAGTTGCAGAAAAATAGTAAAGGTTTTTAGAGTGACAGATACGTAAAGGAAGCAAGGTACGAAAAATGCATTAATTAGGCTTAGAAATTAAAATAGCTGGTATAATATTTAATACTACCTAGCACTACTCTAACCATTATCTTAATTTCTATAATCAGTGATATTTATCACATGTGCTTGTGTGAATTAATTACTTCAGTGACCTGGCACACAAAAAGAAACCACTTAGTCGCAACAACATGCGATATACATCCTACCTAAAAATTAATTACATACCCCAGACTGATCTGAAAATGACCTCTAACTTTTAAAAAAACTCTATTAGTAAAATAATTCATTCAAAGTTTCAACTAAAATTAAGATTAGATAGCAGATTATAGACAGGATCTTGATTTTGCGGTTGATTACCGAGTAGTTATGGTACGAATTTTTGTCCAACGATATTTATTTGTTTATTGCATTGAATGTATCTCGCTGTATATATTTCAATATGTGACACGAAGTAACTACCATGTGTGGAACAAAGTTCCTCTCCCAAGTTTGGCACAAAGTTCTGATACGAACTCATGTCTGGGGCTATACTTATTTGTTTGCTGCATGGAACATGTCTCGCTGTATATTTCAATATATGGTAGCACAACCCCAAAATTGCTTTGCTGTGCCTCTTAATTTTGTGCCACGATCAAATGACGAGGTCGATTTCCTGAGCTGACGCCCCTCTTTCCATTCCCATACCGAATGAATGACATGATTCAGAGTTCAAATAGAGTGAAAATGTATAAGAACCTCTGTTCGGAGGGTCTTTTGGGGAATCAAGGTTCTAACATGCAGCTTGATTTAAGGATCGCCAGCTTTGAGCTCATTTTTGGTGTGATCTACCTTAAGAAACCGGTGGTGCTATAGGCGAATTGCACATTCAAATCCTGATTCTCTTTTAACTCTGTCGTGCAACAGAGATGATGCAGGTTAAACAATTCTTTGCATTTGTACAGTGTAACAGTTAGGAGAGTGGAGTACTAACTTGGATGTCGTCCTCGATCTTTGACCATATTTCGAAAAACGAGTCCCATTATTTTTCGAAAGAAACCGATGTCCTTCACATTTCTTTCAAATTTGACATTTGAAAGTAATCAATCAAAAAATTTGTTTCTACTGAAAATCAAAATATCACCATATACAAGGGAAAAAATGAAATTGTCAAAACGTTTTCTTTTCTTTTCTTTTTTGCTTTGCATAAATTCAAATCAGTTAAAAAGTAACCGATTCAGAGATCGATCAAAGATTTAAAAGATATTATAAATCAAAGTTTCATTGAATAATTTAGCAAAAAAAAAAAAAAAAAAAAATAATATAGATTCTAGAATATAGGTTTTTGCGTATGTTTTACGCTGTAAGTTGTGATTCGAAGCTTTACGTTATGTTTAATTCATTATTAGACAAATTATTTCTCTGACACACTTACTAATAAGTATAAATTGGGTCTAAGCCTTTCAGATAATTTCTTTAAAACTCTCTGCCAAAGTTCTTAACCTTTTGATTTCTATAAAAGAAAAGATTTAATCCATTAATACAATTGTTTTAGTTTCGAATTCTGTGATTCAGCAGTTATAATATTTAGATCAATGTCTCATTATGGTCAAAGAAAAACTGAGATTATTTATTATATAAACTTTCACGGTGATGTTAAAAATGCGTATTCTAAAATCATGAAAATGTGCATTTCATCATAATAAATATTTAAATAGACTTTTCAAATTTCATATTTCAAAAACATTTCATATTTCATAGCAACAATTATACATTGATTTTTTTAAATATGTTAAAAAAAAGTTTCTTTTCCCTTAATATAAGCAACAGAAATATAAATGAAAAAATTGCTATTGATTATATGAACATGAGGATTTGAATAAAGA